>BQNB010056489.1:901-38650 GCA_026074375.1 Tanacetum coccineum | reverse complement strand
GATTGTTGTACTTTGACGTAGCACCCCAATGTTACCATTCCGCTGCATATCAGATTTTGGGGGTGTTAAAGATTGGTACCAGAGCCAAGGTTATAGGGAACTGGGTCATTTTTCAAAACCTAGTCTATAACCACAAATTTTAAAATTTTTCCTTACTTTCATTTTTCAAATTTACAGAATCCTTCATCGCTGATCCGATATCCGCGCGCGCATCCCTTATAGCTAACGGTTAATGGTGATTAGAGGAGCCTCGGGCAACAAGACGCCTTCCATAATGATTGCCACAGTAAGAATAAGACAACCTGCACTAAAAATATCCCAGTTAATTTTTTTTATACAATTGATTGATCGAGAAGATTGCAAGTACCGTCTACAATTAGATGTAATTGTCAGCATGCCCCAGTCCCCATCTAGTTTGATATAGGACTTGCATAGAGTTGAGTTGAGTGTTCATATGCATATTCCAATACATGTTATTATGCTATCCTTGAGATACAGACCAGTATTGACTACTGATTCTGAAAGAAACTGTTTGTTAATTGCTCTTGTTAGCTGTATAGCTGGAAAATATAGATATTCTAGTTTTGTTCTGGATCAAGGAAACGCAAACGCCACACTTCTCTCAATACTCTTATTTTATATTACATTCTATCTTTTGTTTTTATACTAAATGGTTTCTTTTTCTCATATGCCAGGCATCTGCAAAGATCTTCAAAGTTGAGGAGAAGCTTGCAAAGGGATGGGGTGGTGAGAATGCTTACCATGTCAAGGGGTATCGTTATTTACTAGTGGATGGTGACAGAAATATATCCCGGGCTTCCCCGCCTGGAAAAGTAACAACCCTAACAAAGGTCAGAATGACATTGTTAATTGCCTTGATATCATTAGTTTTATGCAGATACATAACTTACTGCTTTTTGTTTCTACATCATTGTGATTTCTACTATTTTCAGTATCTTCCAGCTGGAATATATATAGTTTAGACTGCACACCTGTTATAGCGCAGTATGTAGGAATAATGTTTGGTGGTTAGTTACGGTATGCATGCTATTATGGTCATATGAGAGTGAATTACAAGTTACATTGATATTTGCCTATTTGGACTCCTGACAAGCTTCAAACACACAATTGTTTGATTTTGATGTCGAGACGTAAACTCTAGGTGGCTCTTTGTACTGTATAGAACATACATAACTATAGTTATTACTATTGTCTTAGTTACTAAGTAGGACTTTTATAAGATTCCGTCTAAGTTGATGAAATGTGTAATTGAAATACCATACTGTTTGATAAAAAAGGGGTAACTGATATAAGCTCTTAAACAAAGGTGAACTTCCTAGGTGGCTGATTTTACTTAACTCATAGGTGGCCATTTAAGTGGCCCAAGCCCGGTATTTAAACAAGGGTTTTTCTAACTTGTGCCATGGTGGCGCAAGCTTTAATGCATTAATCAAAGTGAAATTACCAAATCTACATGTTAGTTGATATTAATAGTTTCTTAAATTAATGATGTTTTACCAAATTTACCATTATTTTATATAGAAATCACGTTTTTAAAGAAAATAATTGTCTTTATTCAATGCTCTAAACTTGTGCCACCATGGCACAAGTTAGAAAAACCCTTTAAACAATCGTAATTACTTTCTAGGTGGTTGAATGAGAGCTAGCTTTTCCTTTTTAGTACAAAATTTACCGATACATTGATACAAAACCAAAACACATCTTTTAGTGGTTACGCAGATGTTTGAACTAGCAAAGTATGCCTTAGCCTGTTCATCTTTTTCAACAATTTAGGATGTTGTAGGCATAACTTATAACTTGTAGACTTCTGAGTGTCTTCCAAAGTGCCAAACCATTTAACCCGTTGTCTTCTTAACTAAATTTTTTCAATACAGTATGATACAGTTGACCCAATTGATATAAAACGGATCCTGTAAATGGGTTGAAATTGCCACCTCTAATTTATGTATTTGAAAACTTCCTTAACATTTTAGAAGGCATCTACTGTGAGTGGAAAACTGCTAGGTGTATGTGCATATAATGCAGCTGTTAACGGGCATGTTACAATCTCATCACGATTACTCCACAGGAATCATTACTCACCTTAAACAAGGTTCGAGAAGATGTTGATTTGGAGAGAAACAGAACAAAAGGGGATGGTGACGTGGATCATGAAAAGGATCTAGAAATATGCATTAGAGCAAAAAACAATGCCTGGGTGATTGCTCGGGCTACAAGAGGGAAGGAACTATATATAGTTCTTGAGAAGGCCAATGAAACTCTTCTCTATGCCTCAGAAGCTGTTGAGAAGTTCAGTGACAGGTAGCTTCTTTACTTATTAATTATTATATTCCCTCTATACATCAAAACCTCAAAATTAAGAAATCCTTAGTACCCAGATTAATAACTATGTATAGAGGTTAGTAGTTAATCTTTAAACAAAATCGTCATTTATTTATTAATAACATAATATTCTGTTAATCTAAATAAATGTGAAACTAGCGCAGAGAGGCTTTAGATGTGTATTTAGCATAGAAGATAGCAGTATCCTAGGGAATTAATAGGTTATTTTCTTATGCATCTTGCGAGATTATTATCTTATCCCGTTGGCCTAAGTTGGGACCCGAGACACTTATTATTTTCTCGAGCTTATTAATTTATAACATATTTATTCAAGGAGGTTTAACAGTACTGGGACAAATTTGGTTGGAGTTTAGTTCATGACAAGACTAGTTCTATGTGTAGAATTACGATTAAAAAAAGTATGACCTCAATCAGTATATCTATGCGGTGGTGTTCGGATTACTTGTGAGAGTTTAACGTAATCCAAACACCCCGTTAGTTCTGTTTACAGGTTAAACTGAGTCACACAAATCGTTAAGATTGCGTTCTTGTTTATTCCCTAAAAGGCAAAGAGTTATAAACATGAAAAATATACTCCAAGATTTCGTTAATTTTGTTTCTTCATTTTTCATGTAGGTACTGCAATGGAGCATTTTCATTGGATTAGGAATTACTGGAGCTACTACAGCTCATCTTGCATCAGCTCCATGAAGTATATTTTATATCCGGTAGCACAAGACAATCAAAATATGCACATAGTGTTTAGTGTTCTAACGGCTCAAAGGGACATTCACGATAAGGTAAGGAGTTGTATGGTCATAGATATCAGGACTGATATGTATACGTTAAAAATTAGCCAAGTGAAATCCATAGTTCACGGACCTGGTTATCTTCTCTAGATGAACATGGAAGGTGTTATGACGAGGAACCAAAATATGGTTTGATTAATTGTTAATAAGCTTTACATTCTATGGGTAGGAAAAATTGTTGTTATACATTTTTTAAGGTTTTCTTTGTACGAAGTGATTGATTAATGAACTTGGTGTTAAGTCATTTGACTTAACATTACGCCAGTTTTAGAATAATACGTAACATGATAGTGATGATCTTCTTAATTGGTGATGAAATTGTGTTTGTCAAAGACAACAATGTCCATGTTATAACCTGTTAGCATAATGCATCTTATTTTTCAAATGATTATTTTACTGTGTTGTCTTTTAGTTGTATTGTGCAAAATGGTTGTATGGTACGAATTTTTTTTTGGTGAAATGGTAAAATATATTAATCTCCAAAACTTAATATTAGCAAATGCTATGACAGAGTACCAACTGCTTAGGCATGCTGCAAACACTTATCTGTCAACTAGTAAGCCTATACTAATCACATACTAAACAATATCATTCCAATTACACATTTCCTTCACCAATAGGACTTGGCGAGCTCGAGCTCAACTTAATGGTGTGAGGTTAAATTCGAACCTAAATGGTATTGATGCACGGTCAAATAATGAGGTCGAGAAATTACCAAAGGGCTTGTGTTTTAATGGTATCTCATGTTGTGTGAGAAGTTCCTCAATCAAATGGTTGCGGGTTCAAGCCCTGCTTAAGACATGTGAGATAATTTGTGGTGTAAATATTCTGAAATAGTTAGAAATTGTCGTTCTAAAAAAATGAGACCGAGAAATTATCGACCAAAATTCTACATCTAATAAAACCAGTTTGATCAAAAGGAATTAATACTTGCCAAGGACTGAAAAACATCTGTAGTTATTCGGGCCTGGTTCATACCTAAACTCCATTTGTTGCTTATTTTGAGCTCATTTTCAACTTTGAACTTTATAAAGTTGAATATGACCCAACTGGAACTCTAATTACTTGACAAAAGTTTAATTGGTACGACGTCTTGGGTCAAAGTGGCAAAACTTGGTGTGTATCCCAGTCGAGTATTTATAAACTGAATTCTCGATTTCTTGTATATTTTTAACTTATTCTTTTGAATGGGCGTGAACTTGAGAACGTATGATTTAGCTGAATCTAGACTCGAAAAAAACTTGAATCACTACGCACATATGTTATTGTTATGTAATAAAAGCTTGAATCACTGCGCTTGTAATATATACTACTCCATAGCACTTGGTGTGTGTTTCTCTAACCTTATTTGATAGGTTTATGAGCTAATTTAAAATTTGAAAAGCTTCTAAGGTGATGACCAAAACACTATGGTGAGGTATGGTAACACGAGAGAGAAAGTTGAGGTGACGCTGAGATGAATGGTGAGGCTTGATGACCACTACTTTTATCGTTAATGGCTTAAGTAAACACCTCGTTAATGGCTGATTGGCTTCAATGTAAAAGATTATTGTTATATCTTTTTACTTATTTTTTTAGTTCGTCCCCTTAACGAGAAAATTGTGAAACGTGTTGATACTCAAAACCATTTTTTGCTACTAGTAAAAAATTATATGGGTAAAAAAGTAAGTAGTAAGTGGGAGGAAATAATTACCTTCTGGTTCATGGCACCTAACCTAAGAGAGCACGGTGTAGCATCCAAACAACACGCCATTGGGTTTTTTGCGCCTAATGGTGCCATTTGCTCGTTGTTGGGTTCCACGCCGGGAAATCCACTAGTTTTTTTTTTCTTCGAGTGAGTGGGGTAATTTTGAATACAATTGTGATACATACCGAGTAGGAATGACAATGGGGCGGGTTTGAGGCGGGGCGACCACCCTCCATCCCCAAACCCGATTAGCAAACCACGCCCAAACCCGCCCCGATCCCCAATGGGGATCTTATCGGGGCGCTCTATTGGGGCGAGATGCTCCCTCAAACCCGCTCTGATCCCCGTTGGAGATCTTATCAAGGCGACTTTACGAGCGCATTGCTCCACCAAATACACGCTGTTCTTCGTTAATTATTATTTTTAAGCCATATTTTTTACAAATCTGATTACATGCAATAATATGAATAATAAAAAACCCACTAATAATAATAATTAGTAGCGTTCATAAGTTTTCAAGAAATTATACCTAAATAATTATAACCATGTTAAAAAAAATAAAACTTCTTTTAAAAACATTACACAAAAAAGTTTTTATTAATCACAACTTGCAATCTTGCAAAGATATAATACTACAAAACTTTGATAATATTGGTTTATTACGTAAATACTAACATAACAATACATGAAAATAATATATCGATATGTATGTATAGTTTCGGGGCGGGGGGGTTTGGGGATGTTATGCCCCGTCCCCGCCCCGAACCAGATAAGAATCCCCGTTAATGCCCCGAAACCCGCCCCGTAACCCGATAAGCATGCCCCGCCCCGCCCTAAAAACTTCGGGTTTTGGGGTCCAGGACCGCTTGAGATACAATAACGGGAACGTGTTCAATCGTCTGAGCCGTCGAAGGAGAAGTGTACACGAACGGCTCAGTGATACCTACTCACAAAGCATGACAAGGTCTAGACCGAGCGGGACAAGCTCTAGGGATCCTTCCCGCATTAGAAGTCGTTCCCTTGGTAGAGACCGCCCCCAACGCAGAGATCACCTCCGCAACATTGAAGAGTCGTATGATGGTATCTATTCCTCCCAATGGACTAGGACCAAGTACAGAGGACCCCCTCGAGATAGACGTCGATCCAGGAGCACGAAGAGATGGAGATAAAACGAATCTCCATCGTCTCGCGGATCTGAAAGCAGCACTAGTGACGCGGGCCATTAGAAGTCAAGAGGTAAAAGGCGCAAGACGCTAAAGGAAGGACCTGGCCGTACCTTGGAGCTGTGAGGTTGTGGATCGTTTACACCTGGATTCGCAACTTTCATGAAGCTCAGGAAGACGCGAAATGCCTAACAAGTAAAAACTATGATGGAACTGGTGATCCAAAGACCATTAAAGGTCTTCAAGCCTCAGCCCAAGTGGATCGAAGGGCAATGGCATACATTGGTGCCATATGTTCAATTCCTCTTTAATAGGGCCGCGAGGGTATGGTTCGTTGAATTACCTCCAGAAAGCATTGATAGTTACAAGGATCTAAAAGCAGCTTTCCGTGAGTACCTTTATGCTAACTGAAAGCATGTGAAGGGGACCCTGTGGAAATTCACAACATCCAAGCAGAAAGATGGTGAGACGATTGAGGTAATTCATGAAGTGGTTCAAAGTTAAAAACTGGACGTTAAAAAGGGGCCCAGAGTGCATGAAATCTCTGGGATTCACTGACATGGGTCAATAACCCCGAGCTGTCCGAAACGTTACTCAATGAACATGTCCCAAAGACTCTGGAGGAGATGATGATTACGACCACGGCTTTTATACGGGGAGAAACCGCGGCCGCGTCAAAAAAGAAAGTTCACACCCCTTGGAAGCGCAGACAGTACCAAGCGGCACAATCTAAGCGAAGATCCGAATCCGAAACCAACCAAGGGATGGACGGGGGACAGAAGCAGTTCACCCCTTTGAATAGAAACACCCAAAGAAATCTTCGCCGCCTGAGTCGGAGAAGTTTAAACCATCACCTCCCATGGTGACTCCGGTAGACAAAAGAAGCAGCAACAAATTCTGTGAGTTTCATAACGACAAAGTACAAGTTCGGTGAATGCATGCATGCTGAAGAAGCAAACCGACGGATTGGTTAAAGGCGGGTAATACTCTACACTTATCAAGAATGAGGGAAAACAGAGATAAACTGAAGAACAGGCAAAAGGAGGCCCCAACTAAAGAGAAAGCGGCGGCCATCTATATGATACAGCCATGTCATAGAGTGACTCGACAGAAAGTGACGTTAAGTTTTGCTTAGAAAAACGAGATCTCGTTTCACGTTGTCTGCCAACAAGGAACAGAAGGATCCCATTGGTCATTAGAGCAAAATCGGTGGCACGCGGTCACCGCATGTATGTGGACGGGGGCTCCTCGATGGAAATTCTTTATGAACATTGCTTCAACCGGCTCCGGCCAGAGATTAAGAGTCAAATGGTTCCTGCCACCACATCCCTAACCGGCTTCAGCGGGGAAACTATATGGCCGCTGGGGCAATTAAGGCTGTTGGTAACCATAGGAGATGCAGAGCACTTCACAAAAGCGTGGATGAATTTTATGATAGTAAGGTCACCATCGCCATACAACGGCATCATTGGGAGGCCTGGGATCAGAGAAATCCAAGCGGTACCATCCACGGCTCATGGAATGCTCAAGTTCCCAGTAGATGGTGGAGTAGTGACTATCCGTAGCACTATCCTGATGCCAAACGAGTGCGCTACCATCACGGCAACTTCAAAAGACTCCATGAAAAAGATTGAAGGCAGCCAGGAAAATGTGAAGGTAGCAACACATCATGACTTTCCGGACCAAGAGGTAGCTCTGGGAGGAAAGCAATCCATTGAAGGACGGACGGCATTATGCGCGCTCCTGAAGAGGAATCTAGATATATTTGCATGGCAGCCATCCGACATGACAGGGGTACCACGACAGACAGCCGAACACAGACTCAATATCTGGGACGGATATCCTCCGGTTCGACAAAAAAAAAGGGACCAGGCCCCGAAACGAGCCAAGGCCATCCAGGAAGAGGTACAGAAGCTAGTGAAAACAGGGATTATGCGCGAAGTCTACTACCACGATTGGTTATCTAACCCAGTCATGGTAAAAAAGCACGACGGCAGCTGGAGAATATGCGTAGACTTCACGAATCTAAACAAGGCCTGCCCACAGGATTGATACCCACTCCCGGAGATTGATTGGAAGGTCGAATCCCTCTGCGGTTATCCTTTCAAGTGATTCTTGGACGCATACAAGGGCTATCATCAGATACAAATGGCGGAAGAGGATGAAGAGAAAACGGCCTTCCATACCCCTCATGGAGTTTATTGCTACACAAAAATGCCATTCGGTCTCAAGAACGCTGGAGCCACGTATCAGCGGCTGGTAGACAAGGCATTTGAAAAGCAGGTGGGCCGGAATCTGGAAGTATATGTTGACGACCTGGTTATCAAAAGTCATACAGAAGCAGAGCTTCTAAGAGATATTGAAGAAACGTTCCGTACGTTACGAAAGATCAATATGAAACTTAATCCGAAAAAATGTACGTTCGGAGCAGTTGAAGGGATGTTCCTAGGATATATGATTGGTCCGGAGGCATAAAACCAGCCCAGAGAAGATAGAAGCTGTGTTGCAACTTCCATCCCCACGGACAGTCAAGGAGGTTCAGAGCCTCAACGGGAAGTTAGCTGGCCTAAACAGGTTCCTATCTAAGTCAGCGGAAAAATCCTTGCCGCTCTTCAAAACCTTGAAGAAATGCGTAAAAAAGAGCGATTTCCGTTGGACACCAGAAGCGGAGCAAGCTTTCAAACAACTGAAACAGCATATATCAGAACTCCCCATGTTGGTGGCACCAAGGCCAAAGGAAGAGCTAATAATGTATTTGTCCGCCTCCCAAGGAGCGGTTGGCGCCGTCTTGATGACGGAAAGGGACTCAATCCAGACGCCAGTCTATTTTGTGAGTCGGGCTTTGCAAGGGCCTGAATTAAACTACACTCCAATGGAGAAACTAGTCCTAGCACTGGTCTTCGCGGCCAAGAGGCTACGAAGGTACTTCCAAGCCCACCCTATCGCAGTTATCACGGACCAGCCCATTAGGCAAGTCATGTCGCGCCCTGAGGTAGCGGGGCGACTACAAAAATGGAGCATCATGTTGGGGGAACATAACATCACATACCGGCCATGGACATCAGTAAAGGGCCAGATCCTAGCAGATTTCCTTGTGGAGAAACCAGAGGAAGCCTCAGCGGACATGTCAGAAAAGGAGATCCCGCAAGAACCATGGACGCTGTTCACGGATGGCTCGTCATGTATTGATGGATCGGGCGCGGGTCTGATACTAACAAGCCCAGAGGGGGCAGAGTTCACCTACGCGCTAAGGTTCCAGTTCACTGCTTCTAACAACGAGGCAGAGTACGAGGCGTTGCTGGCTGGGCTGCGTATTGCGGCACAAATGGGGGTACGCAATATACGAGTAAGCGTCGACTCTAAGCTTGTAGCAAATCAAGTCCTAGGAACATATATCGCTAAGGAGGAAAATATGATCAAGTATCTGGAAAAGGTAAAATCTTTAGTGAGTGGTTTTGCTAGCTTCTCAATAAGCCAGGTCCCGAGAAGTCACAACAAAAAAGCAGATGCACTAAGCAAAATTGCATCAACCAATTTTGCACATTTGTCAAAACAGGTCCTGGTCGAGGTACTCCAAGAAAAGTCCATCCAAGAGCGAGAGGTGGCGGCCGTGGTCGAGGAAGAGGGCCCAACCTGGATAAACCCATAACAGGAGTACCTGAAATGGGCGTCCTCCGGATGACAAGAAGGAGGCTAATACTCCGCATCAAAGCCAGACAATATGAACTGATGGACGGAATCCTGTATAGACGCTCGTTTTTACGGCCGTGGCTTAGGTGTGTCGGTCCGCTCCAAGCGGACTATGTGATTAGAGAAATACATGAAGGGTCGTGCAGCATGCACGCTGGACCGTGATCCGTGGTCGCCAAAGCTATGCGGTCCGGATATTATTGGCCAACCATGCACAGAGATGCACATGATATGATACTCAAGTGCAAAGATTGCCAAGTGCATAGGCCCGTGCCAAGAAACCCTCAGCAGCCGCTGACTCCAATCACGTCCCCATGGCCATTTTAACAATATGGGGAATCTGACCTTAGCGGGCCCCTTCAAAGAAAGTCCTGGGAAGGTCAAAATTTCTAGTGATAGTGCATGGATTACTTTACAAAATAGATAGAAGCAAATGCGGTGGCAACCATCAGTGGCGGTCAAGTAAAAAAGTTTGTCTAGGACAATATAGTGTGTCGCTTTGGGCTTCCGAGAGAGATAGTTTCAAACAACGATAAGCAATTCAGCGACAACCTGTTCAAAGATTGGTGCAAGAAGTTAAATATCACACAGCGCTTCACCTCGGTGAAGCATTCGCAGTCCAATGGGCTTGTGGAAAGAGCGAATAGAAGGACTAGGGAAGGAATTTTAAGCTCGCTGGCGAAGGATACACAAAATTTGGTAAGGAATTCCCTCATGTCCTTTGGGCTCACGCGTTCATTGATCAAGTCAAGCAACGGGGTCACTCTTTCTACTTCTGACTTTCGGCACGGAAGCGTTTTTTTTTCGTTCGGCAGAAATCGGAATGCCAACATACAGAACCGCGGCAGTAGATATAGTGCGTAATGATGATGAAATCAGGCTAAATTTGGACCTGGTGGAAGAAAGACGTGAACAAGCAGCAATCCGTGAAGCTAAAGCGAAGTCAAAAATGATGAGGTATTACAATGCAAGGGTTCGCGGTGTTACTTTCAAGCCCGGGGACTATGTTTACCGTAGTAATGAGGGCTAGTCATGGGCATGGACGGAGGGAGCTCGGACCCAAAATGGGATGGTCTTTCGAAGTTACGAAGTATACTCATGCGGTGGAGCGTACAAAACCTAAGCATCTATGGTCGGTGCGGTCCTCCGCGGACGTGGAACATCGCAAAACTTAAGAAGTTTATCTTTGAGCCATTGGCTCACGCATGGATTGGGTTTCGTGATAGGATTCTTTAATAAATTATCCATGTATTTTTATCCTTTTATTTTTCCTTGGATTGAATACAACTTCGCTGGGTCTAGCTATACCACGCCTCCTTCTTTTTATAATAAACATTGGTTTATTGGTAGATCTTGTTTTATTTCTTGTCATTCATATTATTGTCATTACATAATTGCAAACACAATATTGTGGTTATCTCTGGATATTCATAGGATAAGTACCCTTATAAATTGCTTGCCACGTAAGAGGGTTGCAACCCCTGCGGCCACGGATTCCGTTTTTCCTAATTTACATGTGCCTAAGACGTTAGACGCACAAGAAAAGACTCCCATGGAGTACATAAGCCACTATACGTGCAATAAAAAAAACATACATATAAATGAAAACTGATGTTAATCACGGACATCCGTGTACATATTACATGTAAAAACAGAAAACATAATTGTCTAAAGCACCACAGGCGGTACTATGGCAAATCTAAAGTAAACAAAGCTGGTAAGGATTTAGACCTAAGAAGCCGTGGAGATTCCTTGTCTTCGGTCTAAGTAGCAGCATCCGCTAGCAAGATTTGCAAGCCTTGAGGAGCTACGGTGGGTACCGAAACCGGAATGCCATTAGACTAGGCTATGGTGTGGAGAGCCATAACCACATGGGTACGACAAACCACCCCTGCTTCTTTCTTCTTTCGGCACGGCTTATGTTTGCCGCGCGATGGCCCTCTCCCAGGGTATTTCATCTTTTACAAAGCCAATGGTTCCTGAGGTTTACGTACCTCGGATTCTCGAAATCTTGAGCTGGGAAGAGCTTGGTCGGAGGTCGCGGATAAACTGAGGAGGCATCCACATCTAGTATCGCTTTCTAAATCTAAGGAGGTCATGATGTCGTCCAGGAGGCTCATCTTTAATTGCTCTAACTCGTAGATTAAAGGATTAGCTCAAGTCTTTTAAATTATGTAAGGGGCTAGCGACGTATTTATTGTGGCCTCAGGGATACATTCGCCTCTACGACTGTAAACTCCAAACTAGCTTCCCCA
The DNA here is from genome assembly GCA_026074375.1 of Tanacetum coccineum. Taxonomy (NCBI): domain Eukaryota; kingdom Viridiplantae; phylum Streptophyta; class Magnoliopsida; order Asterales; family Asteraceae; genus Tanacetum; species Tanacetum coccineum. The sequence goes on along the minus strand of BQNB010056489.1, from coordinate 26,703 downwards.
TGTTACGCCATTATTTCAACCCTTCACTCATACCCTTGGCTATCCCCGCGGACACAACATTGGCAAAAGCTTGCCTTAATTCCGTGGACTCGGCACATTTCATGACAGCTAGACGCAAGCCGTGCCTAAATTACATACCGATGACCAAAAATTGCTATCACTTATTGGGGTCAGCTCTCAATTAAAAAAAATTCAATGCTCAGTGCGTTCAACGTGCATCCATTTCGCGCACCGAGCAATCACCCGCTCATCATCATGCTTCTTGAATCTAAATGCAGCCTCAATGATCCTTTTTATCTCCCATTACTTGAGCTTGTTAGCAGGATACTTGCTGGGTTATTGGGAATTTTACACATCAAGGACAGTAAATAGTATCCGAAAGATCCATCAGCGTTCTTAGTCTCTCCGAGTTCTTGACTTCGGTGGCTTTTTTCATATTGATCTCAGCTTCCAGTTGAGCCTCTAACTCTTTTATATGTTTCTCCCTGGTCGCTATCCTCTGGTTACGATGTGCTACTGGGCACATATTTTCTTCAAAGTTTCTCCTCCTGCTCGATTATCAACCCCTCAGCTGGAGCCATAGCCACTTGCCTCGCCAGGTTCATGTTGTATTGACTCAAAAATTCATCATTGGGCAAGTGGCGCAGCTCCGAGAAATACCCTAGTGGCGCTATGTGATCCACCACATCCTGGCAGGCCTCGGGGGTATCTAGGCGGCAACTATTTGGGATGCCCCACCCTGGTTGGTAGATGCTTCCTGAGGACCCAGTTATAGGATGAGAGGGTGTAGATCTCTCGGAGTCTTGGTCTCCCGCTATTCCTTTCTCCTTAGAAGCACATTGCGAACGGAACGGATAAAATTAGGTTGACAGCATATGTACTTGAAAATAATAAATGTCAAAAATGCAACCACTAAGGATCAGGGTGAAAGTTACTTACTATGTGACATCTTACTGGGACCGCGGTTTAGCATACGAAAGCGGATTCGGGTTGTTGACAGTTTGCGTCACAATGGGAGGCTCTTGTGTCTTTTGAGCAATGATGGTAAGCCCTGTGTCTACACTCATCCCAGCCAGCGATTTTCCCCCGCGGGCGCTGTGCTCAGCACGGGCGACATCATGGTCTTTCCTTAATACCTTGGCTGGGGCTTTGGGCCCTTCCTCACCCGCATCTCTCTGTCGGCGTCTTTTCCTAATGGTCGGCCCCATGGAAATCATTTCTTGCACTAGATTGGGTTCCACAGTAGCTTCCGTAGCCCCTGCATCATCTGTCACGGGGATCTCTTGTTCCGCCGCGACCGAACCATGAACCCCAGTGTCAATACCCTGTGTTACTGGCGGGGGGGCATCCTCATTTGAAAAGTCCAACGGGGACCTCTCTACGGTGGAGGGTGTACCCGAAGATGTGGAGAGCTCAGCCGCATCCACCATTTGGATCACACGGCTCGCGGTGGCTGTCATCAGTGGCACCTCATGAGCAGCTCGTTGGCGGGTCCCGGTCTTGACCTTGGTAGGGTTTGGAGCTTTGATAAGATTGAACAAATCCATTTCTGCAAAACATACAGGTAACTGTTAGCGTATATGGACGTTTATATATGTGGGAGACAAGCAAAAATAATTCAACACCCACCCTGGTCGTTGTCATTTAGAAATGTGGGGTACTCGTCGTCGTGTAAGAAGAAGTTCCGGCTTAACCCCACTAGACATAAAAGCTCCTCCGGTTGTTTTTGGAATGGGGTACGGTGTGTGTCAAGTGTCGCCACATCCACCACGGAGTAAGTATTGGCCTGTGGCTTGTCATCTTTTGTAGCAGCCGTGCGCCAGGCCACAACGGTGGGGAACATTTTTCAATCCACCCAGAAGAAGCTGTTGTTCCAATTTTTTAAGGAATCGAGTGGTTTCGTATAGCATTGTGGGGTATTTTTTCCTGGTCTCTTGCTAAAAGACATCCACCCCGAATTGTACGACGGCACGTAGAAGACACGGAATAGGTTCACGGTGGGGATTATATTTAGTACACGGCAGTTAATCTCGAAATGGCTAACTTTCGCTGCACCTATCACCGATAGTTGCGAAAGGTGAATTTGGTAGTATCCGAGGATGTCGAAGAGAAATTGCGAGATGGGGATGCGAAAGTTGCATAACTATTTTTTTTTGTCTTGTAAACGCCTATCTTCCCTCTGGGAAATCAACGATGTGATCCCCGGGACCAGGCAGCTCGGGGTGCAAGTTTTCCGGTATGAAGTATTCTGATGAAAACTCTAAAAGATACTCTTGAGATATGGTTGACACAGCGTCCTCAAGTTGTATGGTTCCATTCCCATTTCTTCTTTTAGTTTGCTTTAACAGGCGTGGTAGGTACTAACCTGTGTAACGAGGAATCCGAGGATTTAAGTGCTTGTGCGTCTGTGTGTGCGGAAAAATGGCGGGAATTATTCGATAAATGTGAAAGGTTCAACAAAGGATTGCTTGACCTATTTATACTGCATCCTCGATATTCGTGCCTATTTGGATGATTGACGCGTGTCACCTACTTTTTTTTGAAAGGTTGGGATTTGGGGAAGTTCAAATAACTCTGGCGAGTAACGTCCCACTCCTTTTAGTTATCCACGTTTTCGTAGTGTCTACTTTTTGGCGGGCGATCTTGTGACGGTTATGGTTTATGGCGTGTTCTGCTTCACCATAGTCTAGTAGCCCGGGACCGCTTGGCCTCGCCACGCCTACTAGATTGGGAGGACATGTGACGTATAGTACGGACCGGGCATGGCCCCATACTTTGTGGGCTTAACCTATGTCACAGTCACGGGTCACGGACCCAATAATGTGTCACAGTAGCGGTTATGGACACCTGTCCGGAACACGGCTTTCATGGCACGGTCTCCAACGGTTGTATTCTACATGCAACTAATTTATGCGCTATTTCAGGGATGGATAACCCTAAATTAAGTAAGGGATATATTTTGTTAGTTTAAATGGGTCAAGATAATGTCAAATCCCCGTTTTGGCGGATAAGGTTTAGGCCGAATTATGGGGAAACCCTAATGAGCAAGGGGCCTATAAATGGATCGACAATCGTCACCAGTGAGATATAACCAAAAAACTCTACTCATACTTAATTACTCTCCAAAATATATATACTTACTCTCACGCCCATCCCCTCCCCCCCCCCCCCCCCCCCCCCCCCCCCCCCCACACACACGACCCCCCCCCCCCCCCCCCCCCCCCCCCCCCCCCGGAGGCTAATCGTGGGATCCGCTCCCACGATAAGGTTAACGAGTGTTCTTTATTCCTTGTGCATGAGTCCTCAACGAAATTCACTTGGTGCAAGAAGAAGGTTCCTTAGCCCTACCTATTCGGGCCAAATCAGATCCAGCCTAACTTTTGCATCAACAATACTCAAAACCATTTTTTGCTACTAGTAAAAAATTATATGGGTAAAAAAGTAAGTAGTAAGTGGGAGAAAATAATTACCTTCTGGTTCATGGCACCTAACCTCAAGGAACCACGGTCAGCATTCCAAACAAAACAGCCTTTGGTTTTTTGCCGCCTAATCGGTGGCCTTCGCTCGTGTTGGGGTTCACGCCGGGAATCCAATAGTTTTTTTTTCTTCTTCGAGCTGCGAGGGGTTATTTTGATTACAATTGTGATTCATACTGAGCAATGTTTTTTCGTTGTTCAATATTACTCTTTAATTTATATAAAATTAAGTTTAATAAATATGTGTTCATAAATGCATTTTTTTTTTGCTTAGATTATAATTAAAATAGTAAATTAGTTTTTTTTGCTGAGTTTGTAGTTTGTATCATGTCTTATATTAGAGCATCCACTATGATAAACCTTTTATAAAGGTTTATACATTAATACACTAATAATTTTTAGACCTTTTAATATTATAAATCTACATTCACTATGACATAAATCTTTACAACTTCATAAAGTGTCTTATATAACTAATAAATTAAATGCATTAACTTTATAAAGAGGTTCAAGATTTAGGACCTCTTCATTCCACCTAGACATGAAATGAGTGTCCACTATGGTTGAAATCAAACATAAACATTTTCATGTTTATAGACCTTTTCATAAACCCACCATAGTAGATGCCCTTAGTTATACGTTTGAATAAGGGTGTATTTTTAATATTAACATTGATTACTAGTTTCATAACCCGCCCGATGGGCAGGGTTAGCTTCATAATATTATTTCATGAAATCTAATTGGACGTAAATGAATAATGAATAATGACAAATATCTTAAACACAAAAATTGAAATGAAAAAGAAAGTGTTCAAGTAAGAATAAATAAATTAAATGGTGCTTATTCATATACAAAATAAAACTTCTTTGTACACAACGTTTGTTGTGTAGTTTGTGTATTGGTCGTCTTTATCATAGCAGAGAACAATGAAAACTATGAAAAATAGAGATAAGATGATGGTTAAAACTTGATTCCTTTTCTTTTATGCCCTTTTAACGTTTGCATGTCTTCAACTGAATCAAAAATAGAGATAATACGGTGGTCTATCATTTAGATCTTAAAAATCAGCGACAATACGTCTTGTACTATTCCCTTCATGATTTTTTGCCAATAAAAGATGCTACTATAATCCAAGATGACTATTTATAATGCAAATCAGCGACAACACTCGACTCGACCAAACACGGATGACTTAACTATTTATAATCTAAATAAAATGAACTACTTGAATAAATTTATGAAGCTTTCTACATGCACATCTTTCTACCTCTTGAAATCATAATATTCCCATAAGGTTTCTTCTGTTGTTACCTTTCATACCTTATTCACTCATGTAATGATATTTAGGGTCCGAAAGTTTCCTCAATGCAACTGTGTGTCCATCCATAAATCCACAACATGAATATAATCACGTACCTGAAGTTAGAACATTTATTTATACAAATAATAAAACATAATTTCTTCGAATTTACGTAACACTTATGCAACCATCTATAATCTTATCTATTTGTTATTTAAATATGTTAATGTTTTTTTCTTGGCTTGTATTGAAAAACTAACACTTAGACGTAGCATTTAATTAGTCGGTTCAGTTAAAAACAAAATTGGGTTAGTTTGTTGATACCAGTCTTTTGTGCATTATATATTCAACCATTAGAGGCTTGTATATCATTGGACTCAAAAATTTGTTATACTGTCAGTAAATACATTGTATATTGCTTCTTACACTGAATTAATTTACATGTAATATTAGTGTTTTTCATGGTCACACACTATAAAGCTTCCAGCTTATTATGTACATATAATGTCATTGTAATTTCTAGTTTGCAATATATATTAGTTTGTCTATTTTGTGTTGGAGAAACCCCGCAACTTCAAGCAGTGTGTGCCTTTACAAATTCATTTTACTAAATACAGAATATGGTCGGTATTGCACTATCCAGTACATATGCGATGTACCAAGACTCGTCGGCTTCAAGATGTAACCTATAACATGTGTTACAGACGTCATATAATACAAAGTTGTGAATACACTATTCCTCTCTCATTTACATAAATCAGCCCCTACTCTCCACAAAAAAAAATATAGATTTTCTTTTTTACTTCTACATCATGTTCTGACGACCTTTTATATACAGTTCTAGCTTAGCTCTTACAACAACATGACAGTAAATATTGAAAGAATGGATAAAACATCTCCATTGTTTAGCGACAACTCAAACTTACCCATCGCACCAACTGGAACCTCGTGAGTTGTCGATGGTTTGCCTTCACTTCTAGCAGGATCAGTAGGTGCTTTCTACTGCAAATAAGGCATTAGTATCAAGTCATGACCATTGGTGAAGGATTTTAAGTTAAACATAGATTGGTGTACTTCCACTATTCCACCTAACTTTAAAATATTCCCACTATAAACCTCACAACACACACAGAGTATATTCATACATCATCACCACATAATAATAATAATCAATTTATCAATGCTGTTAGTGTTAATGAAATCAGAAAAATATTTACTAAACAAACACAAAGAGCATCATTTCACAGCGGGTGAAATAGTGCGTGACATAATAATCGGTGTATCTGATGGACTTACTGTCCCCTTTGCTTTAGCCGCTGGCCTTTCTGGTGCTAATGCTTCTTCTTCCATTATTTTAACTGCTGGTATTGCTGAAGTTGCTGCTGGTGCTATTTCCATGGGCCTCGGAGGGTAACTTTTATTATTAACTCTTTTTTTTATAATGAATTTAGGGTTAATACAAAATTTTATTTTGTTACCCGTATGTCTATATAAATGGACCATAACAAGGTCTTTGTTGCCACCCATGTTTCTTCGAGAAACTACTCCCTGGGCTAAATGTTTGTGAGTTCAAGTCCAGTCCTAGTTACACGTTATGAGGGGATAGTTAAAATTGGCCTGTTTAAAATTGTCAAACACTCATACATCCTAATGTATTCCACAAGATACTATGTCGAATTCATCTGATTCAAAAACTTCGCTACCCTGAACTAAGTAGCTAAAAGTTGTGCCACTTGGCCACCAATTTATTGTCACGCAAAGTTTTATGGTGTGTCAAATGTCCCAGCGAATGTTGACCATACTAAAAGTTTGTTAAGCACTCGGTAGGGGGGGCGCATTCGACACTATGGCACCAACCCATACCGTCCCTTGAGTTAATTACGGCGCCAAAATACAAGCCATTATAGGGCTTTTTTCCTTCTCTTTTTATTTTATTTTTGTTTTATTTTAAAAACTGTTGAAAAAGCTGAGGTGACAACATTTTTTTGCTATAAACACGACGATACCTAGTGCTCTCACACAAAAAATTAAAAGTGAAACAATATTTTTGATAATGCCATAGAAGATCACTTGCATACATATATTGCTAATAGAAAAGTATTTGAACTAGTGTAAATTGTAATGAAAGTGATATGATGACACCAAATTTAAATGATGCGTGTGTAGCACTTAGCACTATCAGATTTTGACGACCTGCTCAAGTGCAGTGTCAACATTAAGTGATGTACGTTGAACAATACACGCGTATATTTTTTGTAACAACACTAAATTTGTTACAACCAAAATCAAAAAGTTGGTTGCATTGAAAGAATATATTGCATACAACCGGCCAATTTTTTGGTGAATGTGGTTACATTTTGGGTATTGAATGTAATAATTGTGTTGTTACTAGTGTATATGTATGACTTTTTAATGATAATTCTTAGTTAAATTTTGCTGTATTACTTTGTGGAGCTATTATGGCTTATTTTTAGTTTTCACTGTAATTTGGTTACCAAATTAATTCCATTGTGTGATACTGATACCATTAAGTGCAGTGTTAGTAGTATACTGGTATTTACCCTTGATATTTTAAACCTACTACTAGTAAAAAAGTAAAAATAGTGTTGATAGGTATTTTTAGTATATAAATTTGGCTGTTGTGGCGGTGTGGTGTGGTGTTAAATTACAGATAGAATCAAAGTCTAGTGTATAATTACACCATACCAAATTGCAGCAGGTGTTGTCGGATATTGAAGTCAGCTTTTGCTCAAGCTACTTGATTTGATTCACAATAATTTGATATGGATATTTTGATAAATCTATGATCACCCTCATTATTTGTAGCATTTCTGATGTGGTTTAATGCACTTAACAAACTTGGGTCGATACTCGATAGCATTAAAATTCATGTCATTTTCTAATACAAGTTACACTCTGTTTGACTTAACAGTCAAAGTAGTTGACCTTTTCACTTTGATTATGTCCTTTGATGGGTTTATGACCAAATGAATTTTAACGATTAGGTATTTGGCTTGCAAAAAGCGAGGCTGCTCAGATATGCTAGAGAGCTTCAAAGAGAACAAGATGAAATAGATACTAACCCGATACAGGTTAATTCTACATATTCTTCTAGATATAGATAACGTCCTTGAATAAGAGACACACCTAACATTGTGTTTGATTCTATATACAATTGCAGAGGCGTGCAGAAGTGGCCGAGATACCTAGCTAATAAGGTGTTGAGCCACATGAGTACGTCCAGTGTAATGCTTTGAAGAAAAGAACCCGAAAGCATGGCTTGATTTCATGATGAAGTAAGTGTAACTACTTTTTTCCGATTAATCACTTATATTTTTCACATCTTAAGCTAAAATAAAATTGCACTTGAAACTTCAATCGGGAATGCATGGTTAGGCAAATTTGAAAATCTTTGGAAGGTTAGATTTGTCACTACGCATTTCTTAATTGTAGACAAACAGAATCTACATGGGACATATATGGATAGCAAACTTTTTTCATTTTCCTTTTCTTAATTAATGAGGAATCATGTAAATTACCATTGATACTCTAAAAACTGTCTTTTTGTATGTCTTTCTTATGAACTTTTTCACTTAATTGTTTAAGGGAATGTTTATAATCAATTTTGGACTACATATGTTTTGTGGTGATAATATTGATTATCGAATGGTTTTTTCTATGTATAATTTTGTCCGTTTTAACACGTTAGCCACACTTAAAGGGGTACAAAATATAAACCACGTTTATCTGAGACAAAACAGCATCATTATAATATGTCTTCTGCCAAAGAATTAGGCAAGGAATATTGCAAAGTAGATCTGAGGCTTCTATGCATGTTGTCTTATTTGTTTAATTTGTAAACTATTTGGCCATGGAGGGTGACTCCTAGACTACCCAAGTCCTGCACAAACTTCCAATAGTAGATACCCATTTGTGTATGTCTGCATCGATTCTCCCCGTGACATACATTGGGCGATTGTTTCTAGAAAAATGTGTGATGCTATAGGATTGCTTGTTTAAACAGCTTATTTGCTTATTGCGTTCTTAAAAGCTGACAAGCACCTTTTAGTGTTGGAATGAGAAAAGCGGCTATACTTATCTGCCTATTTGTATGGTGAAATAAGCTATTTTGAATAAGCAGTTTGAGACTGTTTATTTCAAACTAGTTATTTTTGGTCACTTTGAAATGTGGAAAGTTATAAGTTTAACCCTTTGCTGTTAAGTAAGTTTTTTTAAATAGCTGATTTCTTAGCTTCTGTTTATAAGCACAAGTATAAGTTGTATATATAAGCAATCCTCAACACCTCCTGATTAGTCATTCTAAGTTTATAATCATTTGTTTCTCTAAGACATATGGACAATGTGTTACAGAAATACACTATTGTACACAAATTTTTGGCAGATGTTTGAAACTGTGAATGTTCAATTTGTTTACTTGTGCATGGGTCGATTAATGTTATGGGTTGATTGAGGTTATGTGCTATCTATGACAATTCAACATGTAAAAGGAAATATAGCTTAAAAAGGAATGGTCAAATGTAATTACATTCTTACACTGTTTATTTAAAAAACATAAGTTTTACTTTCTCGTGTAATTAAACCCATTATGTCTTGAGTCTTGACCAGCTATACAACATGCTCATTTTAACAAGTCTATTTGCGTTATGGTTTCACAAAATGAGCAATATGAAGTAAAAGTGTTTCAAAAAAAAACATTATACTGGAGACTTCTTTTATTCTAAAAGTGCTATTTTTTGGCTGACAATAATTGTTTTTTGCTTACTATTTCAAAAAGTATGATTGATTCTTTTGTAACAAAATCCAAGTATTGTATTTCCAAAGTCAACAACTTTGTGTAAATCTTGATAGATTGCTAATTTTGTCTAGTCCCTACAATAATTGTGATATACCCTTTATTTGTTATCCAGATTTGAACTTGGACTTGACAAGCCAGATCCAAAACGAGCACTCAACGCCGCATTAACAATAGCAAAGCGCATACGCTGGGTGATTGTCCCCCCTGCTCCCTACATGTTCATCTCCTTCCAGCCCTACCCCCAGGAGGTTATGCCCAAAAAGCTTTGGATGCTCTGTTTGTTATGACCGATTTATACCGGTTTGTGGTTGTGGGGTGGATTTGTTGGGTAGGGGGTATTTGTTTGTTGGAATTGGTGAGTGGGGGTGGTGGTTGTTGTTTGTGTGGTGGTGTGGGGTGTTTGTGTTATTTGTGGTGGTTGTGTTGTGTTTGGTGGGATGTGTTGTTGGTGTGGGGGGTGTGTGGAGGGTGTGTATATAGTGGAGTTGATGATGGTGTGTTAGTGGGTGTCTGTTTGTAGAACACGGTGGTAATATGTTACTTATCATATGAATGTAATTAGAAAATTAAGACAAAATAAAAGAAGAGTGGGAAATGTTAAAAGGTCAATAATAAGCAGAGAAGTGGATGGAGGAGAAAGTGTTGATAATGCATCATACAGTATAAAAAAAAACGAGGATGAATGTGATGAAATGACACAGTTAGATGCAGTGTCATAAGGGTATCGCCCACAGATTTACATCACACTGTGAGAGATCCACCCAATTGGAGCGCACTGCAAACGGCACTTACTAAGGAGCCAATAGCTTCTGCAGTCCTGCCTTTGGCTTATGGCTCAGCATTTACCATGTTGAAAGTATGTTAACTGTTTTAACATTTTTATTATTGATTTGAGCTTTTGATTATAGAGTCAACTGTATACCATTCCGCTGATTTAAATGAGATTGGTTTTATTGTTACTAAAAAATTTTACTTGTTATGATTTACTCCATTTATAACATAGCTAATATTTATGGGAAATACCAAAGTGATAGGAGGGTCTGTACGAACCGATAACCAACCCGACACTAAATCTGTATACATAAGGTCCTGGTCCTCAAGTCTGTATGTAATACTTCACTGTACATTTATTGTTAGCAATCCGATCTGATCCCTCGCACTCAACCAAGTTTTGTTAAATTCTACTATAACAATATTATGAAAATATTTAGATACTAAAGTTCCTTTTGAGACAACATTCAGATAACAGATTTATTGAATTACTTGTGGTGGTCCGAGCTCTGTGAGTGTGATCAGTGGCAAACTTTGCAGTACTTTTTATCTTGTTTTGGTGATTATTAGAAACCCTGCAGCAATCTAAAAAAAGTCAAACCGAATTTTATTGAATAAAAGTTATAATCGGTCCTTTGGTAAGATAAATAAGTGTTAAAAAATCAGAACTTGTAAATTTGGTCAGGTGATTCTCGACAGTTTTTACCAGCCCGGGACAGTCGGGGTGAAAAATTGAACCCTCGATGGGTGGCGGGCTGGTGACGAGATCCCCTATTTAAAATAACACCCGCGGGTATACGACCGGTACCTGCCAAAATAACTCATATGCGGTGTAACCCCTTAACCGCATTTGATTGTAAAGTAAAATTTTATTATACTACATAGATCTTTGGAGATTGTAGGTATGAGTTTACTAACTAACCAATTTCGAGGAAACATATGTGCAACTAACAGTTTTTTCGAGTTCCAAGATTAAAAGGTGAATTTAAAAGATCAAAATTTCAAAGATATATACATGATACATGTGAGTTCAAACATATGATTTGGTGTAATGATTTTAATTTGCTAATTTAAGACATATGTTCAAGTATTCGAGAACTTGTGTATCTTGAAAATATGATATGTATTGGTGTATTATTTATTACAGTTTTCATATGTTCTTTATTTTCCTATAGGAATAAGGGGCTACAACCACAGACAATAAAAAATTAAAACCTTCACACAAATGCAATGTTTTGGTTAGAATTGAATTGCTTATTGTAATAGTTTACTCTACTCCTCTTATTGATATAACCAATCAAAACAAAACATCTCATTTTTGTAGATATTTCTCCTTATTTATGATTCGTTTTGTGGTTGTACCACATATTCTCATTTTTTCCGTATAAGGGTTTTTTGTATAATATTTTTGATGCAATTCAAACCTAAACTAAAAAAAACCAATGGGTTTACGTCCACGCTTGGCAATGGGTACCCGCAAGTTAATGGCATAGGTATTGGTACAATGTTGGTAACCACAAGTGGGTGCGGTGAGCAAAAAAATCACGGTTGCGAGTGACAGTTAAAGATACTCGGCAGTCGTTCCCATTACCCCAGGATGCCATCCGCAGTGATCTTCTCGTCCTCTGAACTTGATATAAGCACTGGAAGTACATGTGATATGAGATTTCGCAAGGTTAGAGGTTACTGATTGGCTATAGATGTCATAGACTTGTCTCTTTCTAGTAAAGAACATACCATTAAGATTCAAAGATGAAAGTCACAGAGTTAAAGTGCTTCACTAACCAAACTTTTTTGAAACTAGAAAAAAAATAAATAGCTTCTTTTAGCGATAACTATGAAAGGGTTGGCAGTTAACAAAATACGCTGTGTTGGGGATTAAAAGGGACTCTTGATGAACTTGAGAAGATTACGCTGCTTTGCAGTGTTAATTCTGCTGGGGGTGTGTATAAGTTACAATTTGGCTCAAAGATTAAGACTGCTGAAAGAGTTTACTACAGTCATATGAAAGTATAAGGACAGAATAAAGGATAAAAGCATTGATTGGAGATCCAATATTACTTTTACTGATAAGTATACTTATTTAAAGAATAATCATAAAGAATATCTAACTTAGGAAATATTTTATAAATCGACTAGGACTCCTAGGTGTATTAAAGGAGGACATTAGGGTATAGAATTTAAATATGTTGTTTACGATGTTGAGTTAAGTGTTAATTCATAGCTTTCAAGGATTTTGTACCCCTAATACTAGGGAAGAGTATTCGTATTATTCTTATAATATTAGAGCTTTAATTGTTTTGATGATAAAAAGAATAGAGTTCTTTTTAATGACACTGGAATGTATTGATTATTCTCTCCAAACTTTAAGTTATAATTAGATGAAAGTCAAGTTTTACTTAAGAGTTTCCTAGAAAGTACAATAATGTATAGTCGTTTGATATAAAGAACATAGTTCCTAAAATAGAGGGTTTTTACTTATGACTGTTATGCAAAAGCCCATCTGATGAATCTCACTTTGGCATAATAAGTTGGACTAGATCACTTTAAAAATAATAAAGAACCGATGAATAAATTGGTAAAGGTTAAATCTTGTAAGGAAGGTTTACCATTTCCTAAACTTTTACAAAAAAGAACAAACCATAGTTGTCTAGACAAAAGGAAAGCCACACAGAGCCACAATGTCAGTCTAAAACATAGAACACCATCCGCTTCCTTAACAATATTGTGTTGGCAGAAAGGAACTAGTTATAGATTACAACATTAGTATAAAACTTCTATCATTGCAGAAAATTGAATCTTGCCAAGTTGATCCCAGTGACTTGAAGCTCTTAGGTTTACACCATGAGTATATCATATTATATGTGTTGCTACTAAGTGATGAGGCTAGTCTCATGTCTAAAGAGTCCTTTAACCCTGGATAGAAAACTAGTAGACACACAAGGATCAAGGACATTAGATGTGATAAAGGGACTGTTAGATCAAAAACAAAAGAGATGCAATCAAATTTGAAGATGAAGGGGTATATTGAGACGGAATCGTGAAATGCTATACTCCTCAATAAAATGGAGATTGGCTGAGAAGGAGGAATAGACACTATTGAAGCTGCAGGACTCTTCTAGCTTATTGATAACGTATACCAACTAATTTTTGGACAGAAGCAGTAATATGCTTGCCTATGTTGCAAAAATAGAGTGTTAGTAGTTACTCCTCGATACATAGACCCCAATTTGAAGCTTTTCATGAGTAGAGGACACTCAACTTTAAGTTTTAATGAGACCATTTTGGTGTCCTGTTAACCATACTCAGATACCATAAGATCACATTAGGGCAAATTTGATGTAAGGACTGATGAAGGTTTCTTTGTTGGATACTCTTTGAATAGTAAAGCTTTAGAATATTCAAATAGTGAGAATAATAATAGAGGAAAAAACTTGCATATTAGGTTATAGTTAGAATAAACCAAATGTAGTAATGCAGTGTACCGATTTGACTAATTGATTTGATTGGCACTAACAAGAATACTGAAATTATAGCCAATTGTTTGCAGTACATAGTTACATGTTTTAGCCGGAACAAAAGCAGTTATAAGCAGGTGGGCAAAGGGGCAAGAAAAGAGACAAACAATTGTCAAAAATTAACATTTTGCTATCTATTATGTCCAGCTGAGAGCCAGCCATAATGCCTAAGATCCAAAGAGTATCTCAGATAAGGATTTCAAACCATCAAAGAGATTGCTGTAAATAAGGGGATGTCAGGAAGGCTCCAGATAACAGAGAGTGTTGAGATGTGATAAAGAAGCAAGCAGGAGTGAGTAAGTGTCTAAAAGAATTACAACGACTGAACAATGGTTAAATGTGGATGGGAGTGTATGGGATCACAAAAGAAGTTAAATATGGAGTTTAGTGTTAAAAAGACAAGCATTGAAGCTTTCCTTATGATCCCCATATAGCCATACTTTTGGAAGAATTATAACCATAATTAACTCCACAGGAAATGATGAAGTGATGTGCATAGGCATGACAAGACAATTGTGGATACAAGCCAATCCCAGTACAGGTCATAATGCCGAACTACCAGAATTCATATAAGACAATCCTCATTTATCTAGGATTGTGAATTTTGCAATAGCAGACTATACAAACAAGAAAGATGTCAAAGTGAACATTGGAGGAACATGGGTATGTGTAGTACTAATTTAACAAAGAACAAACCATAAAGGGGACCTACCAAAAACCTGCATGTTTGTTTGCTTATTTTAATCACTGAAAGAACCCAAAAAGGTAATTCATTTGCATTGAAGAATCCAAGCTAGATAGAGCTATGCCAGAAGAGCTTCAACAAGTTCCAGTTACAAGAATTACGACTTTGGGGTGGATTTACACATGGAAAAAGTGAGCAGGAAAGGGTACACTAAATGGGTTTTCAGGATAAAAAGAGAGAATTGAAAGAGGAATTGTTGTATAATAAATAGCAGGCAATATTGGTTGCTCGAAGGGTTACAGCACACAATAAGTGATTAGATTTGACCAAGATGAAGTCATGTATGTGCCACCTGTGTGCAAGAATGTGCAGCAATTTAGGTCATTCTTAGCTTCGGACTGTCATTTAAATGATATTTCTAGTGTAGTCAGAATGGATTAAGAAAGGTTTTTCTCTATGAGAAGATTGAACAGAGTGTATGTAAGTACAACCAGCCAGGATTTGAGATCCCAAGCTTTACTATGATATAGGTCAGTATAAGGATTGAAAAATCAGTTGTAACTACTACATCAAGCACATAAGTAGGGTAAGAACCCTTTATCAACATTTCACAGTTTGTGATCACTGTGGAGATATCAAAGCAAGTGGGAAAATTATAAAAACCATTATTCATCACAAGGTACAAAGTGCGATTATTTGCTGGAGCGCCAATTTTATGGGATGATATCATCTCAATCTTTTGGTATCAACAAAGACGGTAGCAAAGCAATGTCATTTGAAAATTTGATGGCGATGAGAAATTTCAGATGAGTTTCTATAGGATCACTTACATTCTTACATGGGATACAAGTACAGGCAGAATGAAGGAGTGAGATGTGCATATTTTAGTAGTCAAGATACGCATTTATGTAGAAGAAATTTTAAAAGAAATTTATAGAGTAACAGAATCAAGACTGCCAAGCACCCTCAATAGAAAACTCAAAAGCCTTGTGAGATCAGGGATGAAGAGTGAGAAGTAAGTGGATGTTCAGTATGATAGGTCAATGGAGGCATGGTTCATTGATGAATCTACAGTTCTTCAAGACATGAACATCATGTTATGCAGTGTTGTCCATGTGCCTAGAGTGACCAAGTGTCAAGGTGCGCAAAGGTTTCACATCTCATGTTGTACAAAGAAATTTTAGGTACTTAAAAGTCAACCAAAATTGGGCATTTGGTATACCAAAAGAATTCTCCTTTTGATTTAGTTCACAAACAACCTGTGAGAAATTGAATTATGCTGGAGCAGGCCTGGATAGGAAGTCACAACAGGAGGTAGTCAATTTCTTTTTGATGTGAATTCATAATATGGCAGTGCAAGAAACAGACAGTGGTTGCAAATTCCACAACAAAAGCTGAATATGTGGCTGCTTCAAGATTAGGTTTGTTGCGCCAGTGCTGTTGGAATCAGAAAGTTAAATACTGATTATGGGTACAATTTTATGCATACCAAGAATTTTTTTTTATATTACCAGTACTATTTTGCAAATTAAAAATCCTGATAGGTTTGCGATTCAAAAACAGACGCAAAAGTGATCTTCAGTGGGACCATTCAACAAAAAATTAGAGATTGTGCAATGCACAGTACATGGATTCAAAATAGGTCAAAATGCCATACGACAAGAATGTTTGAGCAGATTTGTGCTTACAAAAGCTTAAGAGGTGTATGGAGTAGATTACAAGAATTATGATAGTTAGTATATGAACGATATAATCTCTAAAATCTTTAATCTTTTTTATGTTTTTAAGAGTTTTGTATGGATTATACTGTTATTCAATGTCATTAAAAGTTATTCTGTTGTTAAGGTAAGTAATTAGAAATGCTGGTTATACGTTAATACTGGCTAGGAGGTATTACGACTAGGTATAATTAATAACATGAAAATTATGAGAAAAAGCTATGCTTGTGTTTAGAGGCATGTAGGGGATTTTGAGGACAACCATTATGTTAGAAAAAGCAAAGAAAAGTGGTTCGAGAGTTTGATAATGTGGAAAGTTGTGTTTTCTTAGATAAAACAGTACAGGAGGATTATTGTGTGATTTAAAAAGGAAAATGAGAGAGTTGTTGAGAAAACAAACAGAATGAGAGCTGTTTGGTAATCACAACATAGATAGAGGGAAATTGGTGACTAAAAGAATTAAGAAAAAAGGTGTAGTTGAAAAACAGAAAGAGCTAGAATATAATGAAACATCAACATAGTGATTAGTGAGATAAAAAAGAATTGAGAGATAGTGATTAAAATAGGGTCGAAAGAGAAGGATCTTTATTTTATAATGGATCTTAAGTTCGGAATGGAATAAGATATTGCTGTTTTTATTAGTGACTCAAAGATACTTTACTGCTGAGCTTAGGCATACACTTAACAACTAGCTGGTTTGTGAAGTTAATGCTGATAGGCATAAAACTTACTATTACAGTGAAATTTAAAAATGCTGCAAATTCATAAACTTACCGACTGAAAGTGAAAGTTAATGCTGCAAGGCAATAGACTTACTACTGATGGTGATTGATTAATGTTGTTGATGGAATTTCATAAATACTTCGAATACGTTTCAATCACTCATTTAATCGATTTCACTCTTTCATATACTCTTTAATCATAAACCCTAACTCAATTTTTATCATTCATCATCAAAACCCAACACAATGACGACCCTAAAGTTTGCTGATACTCACAACATGGTCGCGTTTTTGTCTAAACCCGCTGAAAGTGAAGGGTTTGAACAAATTGTGGATTTTCTGAATGCAAACCCTATAAGATATGCACTAACGATCAATCCCACTATATACATTTCGGCATTAAGAACAGTTCTGAGTCTACTGTTAAGGGCGAAAACTACTCAATTGTGGAAGTACAAGTTGCAAGCCCTAGTGGAAGAAAGGAAGATCATGCATTACTGAGTCGATTCTAATAAGTATATCTTCAACTAGGAGATTGCTGAAGGTGTTGATTTTCTACCCAATGCTAACCATCGGAAACAACTTACATTAATGGGGTATGATAAAATTCACAAAGCATACTTCAATAAGCATTCTTTTCCCCCACAATAGAAATTCCCTTATTCATACTATCTACAATGCCTGAAGTTCTAGAGACACTGCATAGGAATAAGTTTAGAAGCACAATGGCTTCTGCAGATTATCTGTTTTTAGCTACAAACCCAAAAGTATTTTATCATTTTCAAAAACATTTTTGAAAGTTATGTGAGAAGAACTTGGATCATGAGTCGGGGCAAATTTTTGATGTATCAAAGGTTTGTACAAGTGTTTGTACATCAACAACTGCTGATGCCTTCCAAGTTATAAACAAGAGGATTTTGTACATGGCATTAGACCCTCACACACTAAGAAGAGATTTAGGAATATGAAAAAAGGTAGGAAAGGATTTTCCTGTAGAGTCACAACACCCGTTAATTCCACCCTGGTGGGTTACAAACAATCAAGAAGAAAGAGGTGAAGGCTCATCAATGCCAACTGAACGTTCACACACCTACATTATTCAACCATCAACATCTCAACCCAAAAAGACTCAAAAACCTAAGAGGCCAAAGAGAAAGGACACTAAGGTGTACCTCGAGGCTCGTATTATGTATCCTGACAACCAATTGTAGGGGCAGATAAGACTGTCAATGAAGGAATGGATGACTAGTTATGGTGAGGTCTGCTACTGACTAAGATGCTACTTTTGCTTAAGGAAGCAGGCAGGGCAGTGGAAAACAGTAGATAAGACCCAATCCAAGGAAACACCTATGAAGCTGTTCCAAGTCCTAGTGCCAAGAAACCATGAGGATACTAATTGAGCTCGAACTAGGTTATGAGAGTGTATCTAACTTTTCCAATGTAACCCTGCTCCCAAAAAGGTAACACACTTCGAAGTGGTAAGGATAGTCTAAAAACTTAAGAATTAATGGAATTATGTACTAATTTATAAACACGATATTCTTGAATTGGAGACTACAAAGACCACTCAAGCTAATAGATTAGCAAGTTTTAAAGAGGAGGGACCAAGAGGGCTAGAGAAAGAAGAAGAAGAGTCAAGACTCATGGGCTTAAAAGTGTTATAACACAAGTTGGTCTTAACCGTCTAAGGTAAAATCCACTAAGAGATGAAAGATTTAGTAAGGAAATGCATCCAAACAGGGGAGATAATGCTATTGCTTCTGATGAAGACATAATACCCTTAAGTTAATGAATCAAGCATGATGCTGATATGTTTGATGTAACACATTTAAGACTGGTTGAAGAGGTGTTATCAGAATAGAAGTTGTATAAAGATGTGAAACTTAAAGTGTTGATGAAGTTTACTATGGTCTCAAGCACTTGTGCAGCTTTGAAAGTGCAAAAGTTCAGAAAAATGGGATGTTAATCGAAGGAGCCAAGTGTTACCAGTTAGTATTGTCAAGCTGTCAACAAAGGATAGTTGATGCTACAAACAACAACTACTACAATTTCCACTCTAAGTGAAAATGAATTATTTTTCAAGAGTCGGGTACAACAACAACAACAACAATTTCTTCACAACAACCATCACAGGCAAAAGTTCAAGACAAAGGCAAAGGGAAAATGGTAGAACCTAAAAAGCTTATGAAGAAGAAATAAACTAACAGGCTTTATGAAGAAATTTTGTCAAAGATTACAAGCAGAATTTGATGAGAAGTAAGACTTGCAAATGATAAAGCTTAAAAAAGAATAAGAAGCCCAATGTTTGCCTTGACTGAAGAATAGGATGATATTCAGGCTAAGAACAGTCTGATCATGAATTGGGCTCAAGAGACGATATCAAGCACAAGAGTCAAGAAGAGTTGTCTGGTGCAGAAAGGCTACATTAATTTGTACAACTCATGGAGAAAAATAGAAAGCATTTTTGCAGCAAAAAGAGCAACAAAGAGAGAGGACAAACCACCAACCCGAACTCAACCAAAAGAAAACTCATGTGTAACTTACCTAAAGGATATAGAAGGAAAAGAATCCCCAAAGACTTGAAGAACAAATATTTTGTGATTCTATACAGAAGAGTGTTTGACAGATGCTTTCAAGAGGGTGAATACATTGTTGATTTAGCAGAACAGACTAGGTGGAAGGGTATATCAAAGAGAGCAGGAAATGAGCTGGAGACTAGAAAGAATTAGAAGTAAAAGGTGGATGATGATAAAGAAACAACAGGAGCTTCAAAGAGTCTAATAAAAAGTCATTTCATATGAGAATAGGAAGTAAACAATTAATGCTTATTCTATTGGCTGTTAAGCCTCCAAGAATTTTGACTGGAAGGTTCAAAAGAAAAGGGAAGAAAACCGTATTTACCACAAGATAATCAGGGCGATGGAAGATCAAAGAAGATGTACTTGAGACCTTGTATCATATCTCAAAAACTTTGAGCAAGGAAGATTTGGGAAAACTACTGTGGAAATTAGAAAAAGCTGAGAATGGGTCAACAAGGCCAGAGGATGTCTATAGAAAAGTGATTATGTGGGTATCTAAAGTTTAATGTTTGAACTCATGTAGAAATATACAGGTAAGGAGAAATCAAAAAAGACTACTGAGTGTTGGAATGGAAGCTAATAAGACTCATGTTGGAGTACATTCTTAAGTAAGCAACTACATGCAGAACTATCGAATGGTAGAAAATAGATTTACTTACACCCTGCAACAATTACTGATAGTTAAACAAGAAAACTTCAATGTGATCATCTTACTGAAATGAATTCAGCTTCTTAAACTTCTTCAAAACAACCGTTAAGAATCTCAAAAAGTGTTTGGAAGCATCCTCCCAGAGTGATTAATGAAGCTTTATGAAAAAAAAACTTGATGAGGATATTGGAGATAAATATTCAGTTTAAAAGGGAGGATTGTGGGATTAAAAAGACTTCTTGATGTCATAGAGTTACTGCCTACACAGTTAATGCTGCTGGTGTGTATAAGAAACAACAGCTTAAAGATTTACCACTCTGAAAGAGTTTACTACTGTTCGAGAGAAAGGAGTAAAGATAGAAAGAAAGGATAAAGATAATTTGTAGATCAAGATTACTTAATGATAAGTATTAGTTATATTATAGAAATAATCATAGAGAATATTCTAAGTCTTAAGAATATTTTGTAAATCGACTAGGACTCCTTGGTGTATAAAAGGAGGTCCTAGGGTATAGAATTTAATATGTTGTTTATGATTTGATAAGTGTTTTTCATAGCTTCAAGGTTTTTAAACCCTAATATTAGGAGAGTATTCGTATTATTCTTAATAATATTGGAGCTTTTATTGTTTGTTGAATTGTGATCTTGTTTTAGTGTTTTATTAAGAATTCTTCTAATATTAAAGATTAGATTCCGCATAATCTTTAATACACTTAACAAATTTTCTACTATAGTTGTGTTAGATTTATCTAATATAACTAAAACTTAAACAAGCTTAAGGAATTCGATCTATTGAAGTGGGATCCAACATGAGCTATTCTACTCCTAGGACAACATACCTTATATTACGATTATCTGTAATAAAATAATTTATTTAATCTCGGATGCGTTTGATTTGTAAATAGCAATCACTATCGGTATTAGTTTGAAATATGATGGAATGAAAGTAAGTATCGTTATATATAAAATATCGTTTGATATGCTCATATGGTTATGAGAATTAATTTCATATTGTTGAATTAATATATTTGATTTAATAAAAATCAACAATAATATTGATAAAATATTAACTTCATAAATTTATACGTTAGTTGTACTCTAACCTACTCATATAGTGAACATTAACCCATTATTTATTACTATTTATCTACAGTAACAACCTAATAAAAAATGTTTAGATGAGAGTGATGCTATAGTGCTATCTACAATGATAAATGATTAAAAAAGGGTTAGATGAAAGTGGAGGAATATTTTATTCTTTGTGAAAAGTAAGAAACGATTACTTCACTCTGTCTACCACTACCCCATTATCTCTTTTATAAGGAAAATTATCACCACCTTCTCACCAGATCCTCATTCCACCGGCGAATCTGCTTCGGTGTGCTCCGAAATAAACATACGATACATGAGGTGGAGGAGGAACCACATGTAACAATTCGTTATTCAGGTCATTTTACGACTCCATATATTCAATTATTTACTTTTAGACTTTTACGCGTTTACTTTTAATTTTTATCGTTAAGTTAAATCGCGTAAACTAGAAATCAACATTCAACGTAAACGGACATCAAACAAATAAAAGTTTACATCAAGTAAGTGTTATATAATTATTACGAAGATAATTATTGACTTTTCACTTTTTATTTTTATTCGTTACGTAAAACGTTTACGTTTCGCTATAAATTACTTTCATGTATGCATAGGAACCCATAAACCCATCTATACTTCAACAAATACCCACCATTATACTTATTATCAAAATTTTTATAAAACTTATCATCACTAGACATACATATCCGGTTATGAATCGCAAACACATACACATTTCAAAAATAAATCAAAGAAAACCCACTATCTATTAAACAAGCTTATACGTTAACCATTGGATAATTCCTTTTTATTACAACTAGTCAAGCCACAAAATTCAAGCCATTACTTGTCCCCTAGCATGCTTATGGTTCGGCAATGTTTAAGGAAAAGCGGAGAGAAGACTTTCTGCATACGTTTTATGCTAAATCAAATTACTCTTCACGTACAATGCCATGTTGTCCTTACAAACATGCCAATACCAACATACACTCCAAGAACATTAAAAACATCAATAAAAACCCTTAGCCTTAACCCATTTCAAACCGTCACCCTTGAGAAACCTTTAATGGTTTTGATTTGTGGTATTCTACCAAGTCTTATACTATAAATACTAGTCATAAAGTTAAGCTAACACACACACTTTTACTTGCAAACTAAAAACTTCAAGTATTTCCCTCTTTTCACTTCATAACATACAGATAAAAAACAACACACAAACCATTCTATTGTAAATTGATTATACAATAGTTACAAGTATACACGGGTTATAAGTATGATTATCTAATTCAATTCAAGTGATTTGGGAAGCTTGTGTGTTGATTTTAGCAAGGGCTTACTAAAAGAAGAAACAAGGTTTTTCAAGAATATAATTATGGTTTCTTTGATAAGTATTTTAGGGTTAAATACTTGATTTGTAATGGTGTAATCAACATCATATCCATCATCACAAGGTCTAACATAAACCCTAACCTTTTATAATTATACATTTTCATATTTACATAATTATTATATAGTTAATCACCATCTAGGGTTTATTTTATAAGTTTATAAAATAAAACAACTAAGTATATGATTCAAATATACATTTTCATGTGATGAAATAATACTTAAAATGTGTTAGAATGCAAGAACATATCTTATACAAGTGTTGGTTAATTTATAAATTAATTTGGTGAATTAATTGTTAAATAGTTTATATATAATGTTTATAAATAAATAAATAATCTTGAGGACATTTTATTTAGACATAAAATGATGGAACATAAATAAGAGGACTTAAAAATATGGTGGAAGATTGTCCTATGATTAAAAATAAATTAGAGGACTTGATAAAAATTTAATTATATCAAAAGTATTTAAAACATATTATCAATATATAGATATTAAAAACATGCGAACTGATTGAATATACTATGTACAATCGAATTTTATGAATATATACACTTGAGAAACAGTTAGTAACAAGTTTTATTGAGGATGTCTGCATATAAAAGGAACTTGAAAAACTAAGCAATATACGAAAAAGTTGTGAATGTTTTTCGAATTACGATAATCAAATAAGTAAAAGTGTTTTTATTGAAAGTAATATTTATTAAAACTAACTACTAAATTGAAAACGTGAATAAAAAATGTAAGAACATTTTATTTGGTATAGAACACCTCAACACGATTTCGTGGATAAAAGAAAAACATTAAAAACAAAGTTATAACGAATGAGTTATGAATTTTTTATATAAAAAAGAAAATTTATATATAACTTATTTTTTTGATTTTACTCGTTATTAGTAAGAATTTTATAAAATTCTGTGACTAATTATATCGATAGAATATCTCCATCATGATGTCCTTACATATACAGAACACTAAAAACTGGAGCTAAAATGAAAAATTAATGAATTTTTAAAGTTTTTATTAAAAAAGATATAAATATTTTTGGGAGCTTCAACTTTTATGAACAAGCTGTGACCTATTAATAAATATGTGCGTGAAGTCTAATAATAGTATTTTTTGAGGACAATGCGGTTCCGATTCGGCCAAAATGTAAAAACTACAAAAATTTGTATCGGGGGAAAACTAACGATATTTATAACTTAAAACCATTAAGTTTGTTTATAATTTATTTGAGTGTATAGTATATATTAATTCAAAATTATAAAAGATTGTATACCTTTATAAATAGATTAATTTTGCACAAATATAAAAATATAACAAGCTGCTAGAAATATACAAAGTGGTTTACGAGTGAGTTTTCGGGACCGATTGGGCTAAAAAACCTTAAGAAATATTGTACGTATCAATTTTTATATATATATATACTATATATATAGGTAAAAATATAATATATATATATATATTTGTGAGGTCTATTCAGAACTAAATAAAAGTACAGAACCGTGCGAAGAACCGTTATAGCTATAGATCACAATAATCTATGCTGTATAAATAAAATGTCATAACTTTAAATACATCGAAATCAAACTAAAAAAAGTTAAAACCTAACTAAAGGTGCAATTACTGAACAGTCCAAATATATCATACACTGAAAAATCGGCCAATTTATAGTTAATTCAACATCCCTACCAAAACCACTCCCTACATATCTCCTCTCTCACCCATTTTTCCAGATCTAATCGCCGACCTTTTATTTTTCTTCACAAATCCGTCGGAAAAAGATCAATTATCTATATTAGAAATACATGTGTTTTGAGTATGATAATGGTGTTTCTTTTTCGTTTCGAATCTCACGAATTGACGCATATTTCTTATCTTCATAAGGTAAATTGATTTGTGTTTTAAATAATTATTAATGTTTTTGTTCTTTATTTTAGCTTTGTTTGTTTTGATGCACAAAAAGGAATTATTATTTTTTCTATTGGTTTGTCGAGTGCCTATCTTGGCACGGATTTGCTTAAGAGTTTGTTGGTTTTTCGTTATTTAAACATACAATGGTATTGTAAATTGTTTATCGAAGGTTCCAAATTTATATAATGGTTTTTAATTAAAAAACGTTTCTTGGTCGAGGAGGTCTGTAAATCAATTCGTTCTGTGTAGATGGGCCCGTCATGTCACGATTAGGTGATGATGTAAGTGTGGTCCTTGGTTGTTCTTTTTTATAGGCTTTTACACTTTACAATCATATATAATTAACGTAGATGGCGGTTTGTAAACATTTCAATTTACTTGTTGGGATGTGGTAAGAACATTGTAATGCACTAATTTTTTGCTTACTTTTAGCGTTTGCTATCTATTTCAAGCGTATGCCAATGTATTCTCGCTGTGGAAGTGTAGACCTTGCATGTGCCGTAGGAGTCGAACCGCTGCTAATGAAATATAAAGTACCATCTTTTGACATGCATATGCTTCAATAAACGAATAAAATGTTTTAGTGATTAGCAGCGCAATATATTCTAGTCACATCCATCAGTATATTCTAGCCATATCCATATATTGAACATATGTTATCGAAAGGCGTGCACACATGTTCGAATGAATTTTATGAGAAACTGCAAATACACTTTGACCTTATAAACGAGTTGAATAAAGATATAGATCCCTATATATCTTATCTTATAATGGATAACTTTTTTTTTAAATCTTACTCATTTTTTTTGTAAAATCTTACTCTTATAATGGATGGTGATGGGAAGTGCAAAAGAGCAAACGACTGCATGTGTTTTTTTGACGTAGAATACATGTGCACGCACGAAAACTAAAATACGGCCGATGAATATAATACGTGCACCAATGTAATTTCAATGAAATGTAGCTTAGAAGTGACAAGTCCCATGAATGCCATCTACCCATACCCCGTCCATATTATCTATGATCACATTTATCGTTCTTTCAGGTAACCTATCTCACCCCTTTCAGATTTGTTTAAAAGTTGATATTAAACTTTAAAACTGCTATGTAATTTATTTTTCTTACAGTGAAAGTGGGACTGACCAATATTATTTTTATGGGCCTAATATGCATACA
>BQNB010056488.1:0-38650 GCA_026074375.1 Tanacetum coccineum | reverse complement strand
GTCCAAGATCAAAACAAAGACAAAGAACCAATCAAAGAGCCTTCTTTAGCTCAAAAGACCAAGACTAGTTTGCCTTACCCTTCAAGACTTGCAAAAGAGAAAATTCGTGAAAAGGATGATATCCTAGCTTCAAAGTTTATGGAAATTTTCCGTAATCTTCACTTTGAGCTAAGTTTCGCGGATGTTCTCATCCATATGCCAAAATTTGTTCTGATGTTCAAAAGGATGCTTAATAACAAAGACAAGTTAGTTGAGTTAACCAAGACACCTTTGAATGAAAATTGTAGTGCGGTTATCCTAAAAAAGCTTCCAGAAAAGCTAGGTGACCCCGGTCGATTTCTTATTCCATATGATTTTTCGGAGTTCGATAGTTACTTAGCCCTTGCCGATTTAGGTGCTAGTATCAATCTCATGCCTTTATCCATTTGGAAAAAGCTTCAACTCTCAGGCCTTACTGAAACAAAAATGGTGTTAGAATTAGCCGACCGTACAATTTCCAAACCAACCGGTGTAGCCGAGAATGTTTTTATCAAGGTAGGAAAGTTCTACTTTCTGGCCGATTTTGTTGTTCTTGATTTCATAGCCGATCCTCGAGTACCATTGATACTCGGGAGACCTTTTCTTAGGACAGCTCATGCTTTAATCGATGTTTACGAAGGAGAGATAATTCTTAGGAATGACGATCAATCTTTGACCCTTAAATGTGGTGATGCACCTTCCATTTCATACAACAATCTCGAATCGTTGAAGAAAGTTGATTTAATCGATGTCACTTGTGAAATTTATTCACAAGAAGTACTTGGATTTTTTGATTCCGTTGCTTACAACAATCCTTCTCCATACTACGATCCGATTATTTCCATTTCATCTCCAACACTTAATCCTTTTGATGAAAGCGATTTTCTACTCTTTGAGGAAGCCGATGCTTTTATAGCAATCGATGATGAACCAGTTTCACTAGTTTTCAATGCTACGTACTATGATCCTGAGGGTGACATTCTCATTCTTGAGGTACTTCTCAACAATGATCCATTACCTAACCCAAACCAAGGAGATTACTCACCAGGAATTCAAAAAGATCTTAAAGTTGTTGAACCAAAGAAGTCTTCACTCGAACCAAAAGATGAACTTCCCGAAGTTGAACTTAAAGAGTTACCTCCGCATCTCGAGTATGCGTTTTTAGAGGAAAATAACAAGCTTCCAGTCATAATTTCAAAAGATTTAAGCCAAGATGAAAAGACCTCACTCATTAACGTTCTGAAAAACCGAAAACAAGCAATTGCTTGGAAACTTTCTGATATCTGAGGCATAGATCCAGAGTTTTGCTCTCACAAAATCCTTTTAGAAGATGATTACGAACCTTCAGTCCAACATCAAAGGAGGGTTAACCCTAAAATCCACGACGTCATCAAGAAAGAAGTAGAAAAACTTCTTGACGCGGGATTGATTTATCCGATCTCGGATAGTCCATGGGTTAGTCCGGTCCATTGTGTTCCTAAAAAAGGTGGTATGACCGTTGTCAAGAACGAAGAAAATGAATTGGTGCCTACAAGATTAGTCACGGGATGGAGAGTTTGCATCGACTATCGAAAGTTAAACGAAGCAACTTGTAAAGACCATTTTCCGTTACCATTCATGGACCAAATGTTAGAGCGATTAGCCGGCAACGAATTTTATTGTTTCTTAGATGGTTTTTCAGGGTATTTTCAAATCCCAATTGACCCTAAAGATCAAGAGAAAACTACTTTCACGTGCCCATACGGAACTTTCGCGTACCGTCGTATGCCATTCGGTTTGTGCAATGCACCCGGAACTTTTCAACGTTGTATGATGGCCATTTTTCACGACATGATAGAAAAAACGATGGAAGTTTTCATGGACGATTTTTTAGTTTTTGGAGATTCTTTTTCCTCGTGTCTTGCCAATTTAGACAAAATGCTCAAAAGATGTGAAGACACCAAATTAGCACTAAATTGGGAAAAGAGCCATTTCATGGTTAAAGAAGGCATTGTTTTAGGACATAAGATCTCTAGAAAAGGAATTGAAGTCGATAAGGCCAAAGTTGATGTAATTTCAAAGCTTCCTCACCCAACAACCGTCAAAGGAATCAGAAGTTTTCTCGGGCATGCCGGATTCTATCAAAGATTTATCAAAGACTTTTCCAAAATCTCTCGACCCATGACCCATCTCTTAGAGAAGAACACTCCTTTCATTTTCTCGGAAGATTGCATTCTTGCCTTTCAAACATTGAAAAAGAAGTTAACCGAAGCTCCAATTCTCATTGCTCCGAATTGGGACCAACCTTTTGAAATCATGTGCGATGCAAGTGATTATGCAATAGGTGCGGTTCTAGGACAAAGAATTGAGAAGCATTTCCGACCAATTCATTACGCAAGCAAAACCATGACCGAAGCAGAAACAAATTACACAACAACCGAGAAAGAAATGCTTGCGGTTGTTTACGCTTTTGAGAAGTTTCGATCATATCTAATCATGAACAAAAGTGTTGTTTACACGGACCACTCCGCATTGAAATACCTCTTCAACAAGAAAGACGCCAAAGCAAGATTGCTTAGATGGGTCTTACTTCTTCAAGAATTCGATTTTTCAGTAATTGATACCAAGGGAGCTGAAAACTATGCAGCCGATCACCTCTCTCGTCTTGAAAACCCGTATGAGAATGTTTTTGATCCTAAAGAGATTAATGAAACTTTTCCTCTTGAAACATTGAATACGGTGACTTCTCATGATGACCAAAATACCCCGTGGTTTGCCGATATAGCAAATTACCACGCGGGGAATTTTCTTATCAAAGGAATGTCAACCCAACAAAAGAGGAAGTTTTTCAAGGATATAAAGCATTACTTTTGGGATGATCCCTATCTCTTTCGAACATGTGCAGATCAAATCATCCGTAGATGTGTATTTGGCCAAGAAGCTCTTGAAATTCTCAAGGCTTGTCATGAAGGACCCACCGGGGGCCATCATAGTGCTAATATCACAGCTCGGAAAGTATTTGATGCCGGTTTCTTTTGGCCTACAATTTATAAGGATGCTTACGAATTGATCAAATCTTGTGATGCATGTCAAAGACAAGGTAAAATCTCTCATCGAGATGAGATGCCTCAAAATGCAATCCAAGTTTGTGAAATTTTCGATGTTTGGGGTATCGATTTTATGGGACCTTTTCCGTCGTCTAGAGGAAACAAATATATTCTGGTAGCCGTCGATTATCTTTCCAAATGGGTTGAAGCCAAGGCGCTCCCCACCAACGATGCTAGAGTAGTTGTTAAGTTCTTAAAATCCCTTTTCTCCCGATTCGGTGCTCCTAGAGCAATTATAAGCGATCGAGGGACCCATTTTTGTAACGATAAGTTTGCAAGAGTCATGTCAAAATAATGGTTGTCAACCCATCGTCTTTCGACTCCTTACCACCCTCAAACGAGTGGTCAAGTTGAAGTCACGAATCGAGGTCTCAAAAGAATTTTGGAGAGGACGGTAGGAGAAAACCGTGCCTCATGGTCCGACAAACTAGATGATGCATTATGGGCTTTTAGGACCGCTTACAAGACTCTAATTGGATGCACTCCGTACAAGTTAGTCTATAAGTTAGTCTATGGAAAAGCGTGTCACTTACCAGTTGAACTAGAACACAAAGCATATTGGGCTCTTAAGCATGCCAACTTCGATTTAAAGACCGCGGGCGATCATCGAAAGCTTCAACTCAATGAACTTAGCGAGCTTCGTGATCAAGCTTATGAGAATTCGTTAATCTACAAGGAGAAGACAAAGAAACTACACGATTCCAAGATAAAGAACCGAATCTTCAATGTTGGTGATCAAGTCTTACTTTTCAACTCCCGATTAAAGATTTTCTTCGGAAAGCTCAAATCCCGATGGTCCGGACCTTTCACAATCACCGAAGTTTATCCTTATGGCACTGCCAAGATATCTCATGTCGATGGTTCTAATTTTAAAGTCAACTGCCACCATCTTAAGCACTACTATGGAGGGGATACACCACCATTGGTTATTCCGGACCTCTAAACTTTCCCTAAGGACAACTAAATTCAGGGATCGAGTCGAGCTTGCGACTCGGTGACCAAAAACAAGCCGCTTCGTGGGAGTTCACCCCATGCTTATCCTTTCTATTTTTTATTATCAAATGTGTTGTGTTGAGAGAGGCGTGTGCTCTCTCCGATTTCTCGATGTTTGTTGTTTGTTTGTTGTGATTTTTGCAGGATTCTCCCAACAATTTCTGAAGCCTCTCGTGTCCGGTTGATTTGTCCCGTTCAACTCGAGCTTCTCATCCTTTGTGAAATTAGTTTGGGGAGATCCATATCCTTTCATTATTATCGATTAACGTCTATCTTTGCATACCTAATAAACGGCTTAGATTTTCGTAGAGACCTGACTTTAAACATTGAGGACAATGTTTCATTTTAGTTTGGGGAAGGGAATCTATCGATTTGATGTTGCTTGCTTATTGTTTTGTTCTCACGTACCCTTTTTCCCACAAAAATAGCAAAAATTTTAATTTTTCAGTCTTGTTATTTAGTTAAATATGTTAAAAAAAATAGAAAAATAAAAAAAAATAAAAAAAAATAAAAATAAAATAAAATAAAATAAAATAAAATAATAATAATAATAATAAAATAAGTGTTAAGACACAAATGTAGGTTTTCCGTTGGTAAGAATAGAAAGTAATTTTTGACCCGATCGTACGTGTAGAGTTCTAGCTTTCTCCCTTAACAATTAATGATGATAGTTTGTGCTAGTCTCACGTAGACTTTAAACATGCTAGACTTGAATCATTAGTAAATGAAGACTTGTGCTAATCTCAAGTAGATTTTAAATATGCCGAGTTGGATTTTATATGGCTAAGTGTTCGCGAATTTCTTTCTTAGAGATTTTAAATTGCGAAGAACAAGAAATGATAGTGTTATTTATAAGTCATGACATTAAACGTAGAATAGTTGGTTTTCTTTCAAGCTCATATGTATTAATTGTGGCTTTTTCTCCCATTAGCTTGTTTCACCTTTATATATAAATGTTTAATAAATAGAGTTGTATGGTTTTTTGGTTAATAATTAGCTAATAGAAGTTTTCTTTAGTTCCTTTGTGATTAGGATGAGTACACATCAGGAATACTTAATTTGGCATATTATATGTATCATATAAAGAAATATTTTGCTTATTCCTTAAAGAGCCTTAGGGTATATGGGATAAGTAGAATTCAATAATAATCCGAGACTGATAAAAGTTTGTTGTATCTTGTCGGAGGCGTGGCCGATGTTACAGCCTTCTAAAAAGTCGAGGAAGTTACCGAAGTCGAAATATGATTGCTACATCTTGTCGGAGGCGTGGCCGATGTTGTAGCCTTCTAAAGGACTGAGGTATAATAATGTTGCTTAATTTTTGTCTTACTTTGTGCCTTAAAGAGCCTAAGGGTATATGGTGCAAATAAGATTGGTCCATTCATGTCTTAAAGAGCCTTAGGGTATATGACATGAATGGTGCCTTGCTTAAGTAGCCTAATAAAAGTCAAATTTTGGTTGCCTCGATGTGGACTTTATTCCTGATGATATTTGATCTTTTGAAAAGGGCTAGGAGCTAATTATTGCATTCCTAACCATTACGCTTTATTTTTGGAATTAATAAGTATCGAAACAAGTCTTAAAGAGCCTTCGGGTATATGACTTAAGTAAAATCTTGAGATACAAAAGTAGGATTTGCGGGAGGAAAAGTAAGTACACAATTAGTATTTATGAGTAGTGTTAGTGTCATGACTTGTAATTAACAATGATTTTATTTTTGAGCTTAGCATGGGAAAAGTGAAAAATCAGGGATGATGAAGTTATCTTTTAGACACTTAATTGTGCTTTTTGTTCTATGATCCTAAAAGCTACCAATGAGGTAATGAAAACAATACATTATGTCAGCACAAATAAGTTGTAGTTAGTTAAATTATCAAGAAAAATCATAAAAAGAAAAAAAAATCTTTGAAAATGGGAAATAGGGTGTTTTATAACTTGAGATCTCTTAATTCTCTCAACAAAAAAATCGTTGCTACTTTTCAAGGGTTTAGTTTGGGGAATTTTCGAGGTATTTGGTTATAAGGCATGTGATATTGCGTGAGGACACACAATCGTTTAGTTTGGGGAATTTTGATAAGTGTAGAATACACATATCCATTTATGCCTAAAATGACCAAATTAAACCCAAAACAGATCAAAAATGGCAAAAATAGGTTTGTATTTGTGTTTTGTATGTGCAGGAACAGATAAGTCAAAAATCATAAGAAAATAGTCAAAAATCACAAGAAAATAGTCAAAAACAAGCAAGCACGGACATGAGAATCAGAAGAGTACAAAAAGAAGCCAAAGAATTAAAACCGAAGCCAAAAAAGTCAAGCCTACAGTCTACTCCAGTCAGTCATGGTCAACAAAAGTCCACAAGGGTTAAACTTGTAATTCCCAAAAGATATTAATATCTTGAAAAAGGGAAAAGAAAGAGAAGGACTATTTGTGTAAAATGCCCAAACTTCTAACTGAAATTACCCTTTCAGTTATAAAACTTTGGGCGCCAAAATGGGGTACTATTCACCCGTCGTCCCAAAGTTACTACGCTGTCAAAACAAAGGGGTTTTCAAAATTAAAGGACAAATTGGACAATTAAAGAGCTCATAAGTGCAAGGCAAAGGTCAAATCAGTCTTTATCAAGGGATTACTTAACCTCTCTTAATCAAAGGCCACGTCAACAATGGAGAAAGCACAATGGAATGTGGGTTTTTGTGCTAAAATACTCACAAAACTAGCACAAACGTCACATCAAAGAATGACATGCTGGCAATCTTCAGGTGTCCACAAATCAATCCAATGGCCACAATAGAAGCTCAAATGATTGAAAAAATGATTGGTTGAGATTAAAAGGTTGGAGAGCAAGGCAAGAGGCTAGAAGGATCCAAGGCAGCCTATAAATAGGACCTCACCTCTCACACTCACGATATCTAGTTTTTAAGTAGTAGTTTTTAATTTAGTGTAGCTTAAGTTTTAATTCTTAGCTTAATGATGTTTTAATCTTGTAATTTTCCTTTAAAAAGTACTGTAAGCAAGTTTTATTAATGAAATTGAGTTTTTCTAAATCTCTCCTAGTTACTTTTTCATAAGTTCTCTTAAATAGCCAATTTGTCTCAATAAGCTAATAAGCTCATTTTAAGCTCTTTCAGTCTATAAGCTGAAATAGAGCTTATTGAAGTTAGAATTAATCTTACCTAAACCTTAAATCAGTTTAATCTATCGTCATGGATCTTATTGGATTAGAGCTTTTGGAAGGGGATCTTAACTTGGAAGAGATCCCAAGGACTTATACCCTAGCTTCCATTATTGGACCTCTTGTTTAGCTAGAGGATAAAGTAAGTTTTACTTTTAAATTTCTTGTTCATTTTCAATTCTAGCTTAAATTTTCACTACATACTTGCTAATTGCTTATTTGCTTATTAAAGTTGCTTATTAGTGTTTATTTATGCCTTAACTAGCTTAATATTCATAGTTGCTTATCTATTTTTGATTAAATTGGTTTAGATCTTATTCTTTCATATATTTGTCTTAAAAACCTCTAAAAGTAAATTTCACTTATGCAATTTGCTTGAGTCAGCTAAGTTTTCATTTAAAATTAGTTTTCATTCAGTTTTAAAGAATTAGGTTTCAAAATTTCAAAAGTTATGGCTTATTATCTTTGTTTTTACACCAGGACAGTTTTTGACCATCTTCTTGCTTGAGAAATCTTGATCCAAAGCCCTTAAGGCTTGAATCTTGCTAGCATTCTCAAAAAGTCAAAGAGACTTGTGCAATTTACTTGAGTCATCTGAGTTTTCAATTAAGTTTAGTTTTCATAGAGTTTTTATAAGATAGATTGTGATATTGAAAAAGTTATGGCTTATTATCTTTGTTCTAGCACCAGGGTACATTTTCCTTAAATTTTCACTTATGAAATTTTGATCTAAGCCCTCCAAGGCTTAGATCTTGTTTGTACCTTGTTAATACACTTCATTTGAGTGTGTTTTAGTGCAGGACTTCCCTTAAGGAAACCTGCACTATAGTGCTGCACTTGTGCAAAGTGCACCAGTACTAACTATAAAGTTAGTACTGCTGTCTCAAGTTAGTACTGCTACCTTTAGTTAAGTTTTTAGTTAAGTCAAATTAGGATTTAGGAGCTTAAATTCTGATAGTCTTAGATTATTTAGCTTAATAATAGATCAAGTCTTAAAATTATGTTTTTTCTAGCTTATGTCTTGAGCTTAATTTGCTGTCAAAAGTCCATAAAAAAAAATGCCTGAAAACATCAAAAACAGTAGGAACTTAAGTAGAATTTTAATTTGTTAATTTAGCTAATGAATCTAGATTTTATAGCCTATATAGATGAATCATAAGTAGTTTAATAAGTTCTTTAAGTTTTAGAGTCTAGTTTAGCTTTTTAAAAGTTTTTAGCTTATTTGGAATTTGAGTTACTTGCTTATTTCCTCAGTTTGCTAGTTTCATGCTTGATTTCATTAGTTTAAAAGTACTTCTAGGTTAGATTTCTTTGCATTTTTAGATTAAGCACATCATAAGCTATCTAGATCACTTTTCCTTTTTAGAATTAAGCTTAATTTGAGCATTTTATAGCTGTTTAAGTAAAAATAAGCCCAAAACCTTAGTTTCTGTAACAGTTTATTGAGAAGCTCTTTTAGAGCTTATCTTTGAGTTTCAGACCATAGTGCTTTTGTTAAAGTTTTTCCAAATCAAATATCTTTGCTTAATTCAAATCAAGATCCGAACATAAACGTGGTTTCAATTTCACTAGTCGTTGGGGAAACGGCCCGGGTGATCATACTTACCCGGTTTAATATACGTATTATATATTATTTTATATATATTTTTAAGAGTGAATTTTATCAAGGGTAACTTGGTAATTTTCTTAATTACTCTTTTAAAGTATTATATTTTATAAATATTTTATAGTATATAAAACTGCACATCAGGGTGTATTGAAAAAACAAGGCAAGGTTGGTAGCTAAAGGATTTCGTCAAGAGTAGGGAACTAATTTTGAAGAATGTTTTGCGCATGTTGCACGCATAGAAGCAATCAAAATCTTTGTTACAAATGCCTCCCACAAGAACATGACAGTCTACCAAATGGATGTAAAAGCTGCATTCTTGAACGGTGAGCTATGTGAAGAAGTCTATGTGAGTCAACTAAAGGGGTTCGTAGATCAAGACCATCCCAACCACGTTACAGGCTGAAGAAAGCTCTCTATGGCTTAAAGCAGGCTCCACGCGCTTGGTATGATCTATTGTCTAAATTTCTACTCTTCCTTTATACGTCTTGGGTTCAACAGCAGTGAGGAAAGCATCGTAGTAACAGAAAAGAGCTTGCTCATGTAATTATAGCCTTGTGTAAACTGGTCTATTGAGTTCACCGATTATATTTTCAAGTGGATGATCCTTAGTCCATTTGCTATTATGTTTAGAAATTTGGTGATCTAGATACACAATTTTATGAATATAATCCGTTGATGAAGATTGATCAGAAAGAACTTCTGGAATTAAAATACCAAAGTACGGATCATTATTCATGTGTGCAATATAACACCCCGTGTTTTAGGGTCATTGACGTCGTCAATAAATTCACTATGTATTTTTAGTATTGTACGCGTTTGCTTTTAATCGTAAACGTTAAGTTAAATCGCGTAAGCTAAAAATTATCGTTCAACGTAAATGGGCCTTAATCAATTTAATGTTTACGCCAACCAAGTGTTAGATAATTATTATGAGAATAATTATGGTCTTGTTCATTTTATTTTTATCGGTTACGTAAAGCGTTTACGTTTTGCGATAAATTAAGTTTAGGCATTTCCGGAATCACCAAAATTAATCTACGCTTCAACAAATAACCATTTTTATTTCTCAATGCTCAAAGTTTATAAAACTTTACTCATATTTATTATGTTATCCAATTTACTCATAAAGGAAACAACTAGGACATAAACTTTACAAGTATACACTTTATGGATAAAACTACACTTTTAAAAGTTCAAGTAAATGCAAGTATATTATCACAAGATATAAAAGATATCTCTAGCCCTTTTTCTACCCATGGAATTCGGCACACAAAGATCAAAAGGGGACAAAGGAACACATTTTACCAACTAGAATACATGTACAAACATATGATGTTTAATGCTTAGTCATGAACTAGAAACATTGACCACCTTTCTTCCTTGAAACCCTCTCCATGTTTTCTCTTGGTCTTTGTCAAGATTGCAAGTATTTTGACTAGTCTTTGTAGTACATAAGACATTAGCAAGTAAAGAAAAACATACATGTAACATTTCTTTAAGTGAAATCAAACACATTTTTCTCTTTTTGGCCTACATACCCACGTCCCAAAAATATTTACCATAAACCATCCATAAAATTTATTTTATCACATTTACAAGTGTTTCCATATCATTTCTAAGGCATACTAAGAAGATTGGAAGGCTTGGTTAAGCATTTTCAAGGCTTAAGCAAATTAAGGTTTCCTTAAGAAAACAAAGGTTTTCATCCTTGGTTTTCAAGCTAAGGTTTAAATCACAAGGGTGTGATTTGTTGGTCATTCTTTACTCATTTACCTAAGGTTATCTAAAACCCTACTCATTTCATACTTATGATTTCATGTGTGTATATATAATGATTATATGGCTCATCACCATTAGGGATACTTATTAACTTGTAAAATGAATTTTTACTTGGTTATGTTTTGTTACACTTTGTGATATGTTATTTGGATATTGTTACATGTTGTAATGGGAAAATAAATATTGTTCAAGTGTTGATTAAATCATATAAAGTATATATAAGTTAATGGTTTAGAAAAGTTACTTATATAAGTTTATGAACATGTAAAAGTGAGGACTTGTTGATCTCGTTATCATGGACATTCTTGGACAAATATGGACTAAAGGATTTTATAATATATGAGGCATATGATATAAAGACTTATGGAGGATTTGTGGTATTTTATATAAGTTAAAAACTATATAAAACAATTTATATAAAGAAATATATATAACTAATGAAAAGGGCTGTTTTAAATTGGAGATTTAAAACATATATTTTATATTTTTATAAAATACTACATGTCATGAGGATTCCAAAAAGGTAAGAAACTCGAAAATCCGATTTATAACGAAAGAGTTACGACAATTACAAGTTTACTACAATAAATACTTTTATAAAACTATTTTTATAAAAGTTACTGTTCATGACAGAAACATTTATTTTTGTAAACCTCATAAATAGATAGAACTTTCAATTTCGAGATCGTGCTCGAAAGAATCGCTAAAAACGGAGCTATAACGAATAATATACGCCATTTACGGGTTTTACGATAACTAAATCTATAAAAATAAGTTTATAGCTGGCATGAACAGTAAAAATCACTGTTCATCAGAGGACATGAAATACAAAAATGTCATATTTTGATACGTCGTCTTAATACGAAAGCATGGACATAAGAAACGTAAGAAACGGGCTTAAAACGAGAAAGTTATGCTAGTTTTTCTAAAACGATAATTATAAATGTTTTTGCTTTATAACAATAATTTATAAATTACAAATAGATGGTGATGAGCTATATAGGATTGTATACTATATTAATTATCGAAGTGCATAGTACTTATACGACCTATGTTTGATTAGGTTGCCTTCGGATTCGTCCGTGACTCGTTATTTCACTACGTCGATTATTACTTCATTACTTCACTTGCCATGAGGTGAGTTCATAGCCCCACGTTTTACATGATTTGTTTTATAAGTTTTTGGGGTGAGAAACATGCATTGTTTTATAATTGGACATAAGTGGATAAGTTTTACATTATGATTACGTGTTTCCTAAGTAGCGATAACCCTAGTTGAGCCCATTATCATGAACTGTCAGTTACTGGATTGTGAGATCGAATGTTATGAATAGATCTATTTGGATTGACATCCCCGTTCAGGTGATTAGCTATCACTAGGCAAACGAACGTATATCATGTCGAACATAGGATGTTGCGGGTTAGAACATCATCACGGGCAATGTAGGCCATTTATATGATATTCATTTATGTCGAGCTTCAATGTCCTGAGCTTAGGGCAACGTAAT
The DNA here is from genome assembly GCA_026074375.1 of Tanacetum coccineum. Taxonomy (NCBI): domain Eukaryota; kingdom Viridiplantae; phylum Streptophyta; class Magnoliopsida; order Asterales; family Asteraceae; genus Tanacetum; species Tanacetum coccineum. The sequence goes on along the minus strand of BQNB010056488.1, from coordinate 26,482 downwards.
TACATTTATATGATGTCTGCATCTATTGCATTATCATACACTTGGGAAATCTTGTGGCCCTACAATATATGATTTATTAAACCTATGAATTCACCAACATTATTGTTGACGTTTTAAAGCAATGTTTTTCAGGAGGTCAATAAGCATGAGGTGCAAAGGATACATTGGAAGTTTTGATTTGGATATCATGCATTAAAGATTTTGTCGCATTACATTTTGTATATCTGTTATGGGCTAGAAATCTTTGTATTTTGAACAAGTGAAGCTTCGGGCTTATGTAACAAATACTTTGTTAAATCCAATGTATCGGTTTTAAACGACTTTTTTGGTCGTTCTATATATCTCTTGTGTTATTGATCTATGAAGTAACACGCCCCAGACCCTTATTCCGCTGCGACCCAATTTGGGGGTGTTACAGAAATACAGTATGGAATCTAGTGACCCGGTTGACACTCTAATGGTGGAGAGACCCAAACTAGATGAAGATCTACTAGGGATACCCATTGATCCTACTCGTTATCGAGGTATGATCAGGTCCCTCATGTATCTTACATCTAGTAGACCCGATCTGGTATTTGCAGTATGCATGTGTAAACCGGTATTAGGAAAAGCCTACTGAAAAGCATTTACATATGGTAAAACTGATCTTTCAATACCTGGAAGGAACCACCAATATGGGTCTATGGTATTCGAAAGACACCGGTATTGCACTAGCAACTTATGCAGATGCTGATCATGTCCAGTTTCAAGACACTAGAAGTGTTAGACCTAGTTTTATGTAAAGTGATTGTCATTAAGATTCCTGAACCTTGTATTGGTCTAGTAAATATTCTTGGGAATTCTATAAGCTAATTGGGCCTAGTTACGGGCTTTAAAGCCCATTAGATATCAAGCCCGGCCTTGGAAGCCCACTTAAACCCAAGGCTGGCCCAAGTACATTACTATATAAAGCCCTCTCCTCATGTGGAGAGGGTGTTGCTCATTTTTACTCTTTAATGTGTAGCCATTTTCTTTTTGTTATTTCTCTCTCTAAAACTTCTCTCTCTACTATTGCTAGTAATTTCGTGTGCTTGTGTATGTGATTTGATAAGTCTTACATGTGGTATCAAGAGCTCAAGGTTATCTAGTGTTTATGGTTTGCTTATTCGAACTTATTCTAGCTTGTTTCTTGCTTATTTTGAGCTTATCATTAAGCTTATAAGCTCCCGGCTTCATATGGAATATAAGCCTTTTAGTACTAATGATTGTACTTTCTTGTTTAGATTGTTCTAAACATCTTTGGTAATAAATTTCGTGGCTTATCTTCTTTAGGAACTTGCTTATTTGAAGCTTTTTGGGTTTCCGCTTAGTTCCTCATAAGTTTAGGTGTTTGTTGATTAATTATTTGAAAAATATTTGCACTTTCTTTGTCATAACCGTATTAGCTTATCTCATTAAGTCTTCATAGATTAGTCTAGTGGATATAAAGCTTATTCGGCTAGGTTTTAGCTTATTTGATTAGTTTTGAGCTTATTCGTATAATCATAAAATCTATGTAGCGGTTTGAAGTTAATTTGTAAACCTTAGTTTGTTTTCTAGCTACTTACAAGCAAAACAACAAAGTGTGTACTCGAATTTGTATGCTAGTTGAAAGTTCACAAGAAAACAAAAACCAAGTACAGGTGGCGGTTTACCTAACAGGTGTAGCGGTTTGATTATTTCCTTGGCCCATTAGAAATGTCACTCTGCCCAATTCTTTCCTTGGTAGCGGTTTGGTAACTTTACTAAGCAGCGGTTTGATAAAATTGTTGACAGCGGTTTACCGGATCAAGTATTGCCAGCGGTTTGATAAAATACACTAGGCAGCGGTTTACCGGATTAACAATTGGTAGCGGTTTGTTCATTTTTTAGCCAGCGGTTTGAGACTGATAGCGGTTTGATCATAAGAATTGGCAGCGGTTTGCTACTTTGGTTAGGCAGCGGTTTACTCTAATTTCAAGTGGCGGTTTGTCTCAATTTTAGGTGGCGGTTTGTCTCAATTTTTGGTGGCGGTTTGTCTACTTTAAGGCCAGCGGTTTGATCAGTTTCTTTGCCCAGTGGTTTGGTTAATTCAAGACAGTACCGAAAATCATTTTAAGTTACCATTTTCGGTGAACTCCATTTTCGGTACAGGCCATTTTTGGTGAAATTAATTTTTGACAATTTGGTGTTTGGACATTAAAAGACAATTTATTTACCTTAACAAACCATCAACCTAAATCAACAAAAAGGACTTACAGGACATTTAACTTAACAACAGACAATCATCATTTCACGGTTTCTTTTTGACTTTGTAAAATCCCGTAAAAGTTTATTCTTTTCCGGTTTAAGTCATAGAGGTGTAAAATCCCGTGCAATCCCAAGGACTTTAATCATAATCAAATCATAATCGCTAAAACGATCCTAACTTATCATTTCACATCACTTTTAAAATGTCAACTAAACAATACATCAATGTTATTAGAGCACAATGACTTGCAAACACACATGATCCTTTGGCATTAGTGGCAAACACTCAAACACTGTTTCACCCAGATCAATCATCACTCATTACCTACCTAAAACATCCACAACCCAACAACAACTTTGTCCTACAACCTTCCTTCAACACGAACTACATGCAACAACCAATGCAAAATCCCAAAGATAGTTCAGATCCCACAACTGCAATGAACATGACACTTGATTTAATGGCTAAAGCATTCAAAGTCAATACCATACCAACAAACAACAACCAAAGAAGTTCATTAATCCCCCGGAATAGTCATATTGCACAACCGGGTATGACCACGAGCCAAGACATCAAGATGCAAATGGTTGATGAAAATGTTGGAAATCAGGTGAGACATAATGCAGTGCAGAATGATGGGAATGAGGTTGGGCAAAATGCAATTCAGAATCCGGGTATTCAGATTGTTGAAAATATGAATGGGCTTAGGGTTGTTTCAGAAATTGCAAATCAGTATAGGAATGGAAATGGTGTAACAGCACCGACTGAGGGTAATGGTAATGGTATCTATGGTAATCCGATAAGGTGTTACAATTGTCGAGGAGATGGTCATTATGCCAGTAACTGCACAGTAAAGTCAAGGAAACCGGATGCTGCTTATCTTCAGCAACAGCTGCAGATTGCTCAAGAGGAAGAAGCAGGGATCCAAAGCACTCAAGAGGAATTTGAGTTCATGATTGCTGCAGATGCTCATGAAGAAACAGAGAGAGTAAAAGTGAACTGCACTTTAGAGGATACATTGCAGCAAGCATCCACATCTAGAACTCAGTCTGACAACGTTCCCGTCTATGACTCAGATGAATCAGCTGAGGTACCCAAAGATGAAAATTGTTATGATCATGATATATTCAATATGCTTACTCAAGAAGTGCAGTATACTGATCTCCAAACTGAGCTTGATCGTACGAAACAAAAACTTGAAACCTACATTATCAAAAAGGAAAAAGAATATGCTACTCTTTGGAATAATTGGTATAAAAAATGTGAGGAATGCAAATATGATAAAATTTCATATTATAAAGCCTATAATGGCATGCAAACCAAAATTGAATGGTTGCAAGCTCAGTTAGGAGATCTCAAGGGTAAGAGCAGTGATACTCAAGGTGCATCAAATACCCTTGACCCTTTGTCTCAGAAACTAGAAGATGAGAACGTGTCATTAGAATTCCAAGTTTTAAATTATGCCAAAGAAAATGCTCATCTTAAGACCGCATACAAGAAACTGTTTGACTTCATCAAAGTAACACAAGCTTAGACCAATTCAACAATTGACTCTTTGCAAAAACAATTGTATGACACCATCTATGAAAATGCTAAGCTAAGAGCCCAGTTATTTGATAAGGTTTTTGAACAAAAAGGGACCACAAAAGGTATGAGAACGAATACTATGTTTACAAAGCAATTAATCTTGGAAACCCACCTTCTTCTTATAAACCAAAACTTTATTTGTCACTCCTTTTCCAAAATCCTCAGTTCTCCTCAAAGTTGATAAGACGAATGCTTTATCCAAACCAGTCATTTCAAACTCGACACCTTCCACACGAGAATCGAAAGTTGTGTAAACTGTTAATGTGATTGCCCATAGAATCTTTAGGACTAATCCTTCTAAGACCTCTAGGGTAGATAATGTTGTTCCTAACAAACCTGTTAAAACAAGCGTTAGGATAAAACCAATCACTGTTTCACAACCAAATGTTATTCATAAGCAACAAGCTAATTCCGACTCAAACGCTTTTTCTTCTACCAGAGTAAACAACACAGCTAAGACAAGAAGACCACATCCTAGGAGAAATTCTAATACTGATAGGGTTCCATCTAAGTCTAAGAGTAGTTGCCTCCCGAATAACGTCGAGAAAATAGAAGAAAACCATAGGAATTCCCAAATTCCTAAGAATCAAAAGCACATGTCATCTGAATGTAATAACATTACACGTGCCATTCGAAATGCTAAATCTAAAATTATTTGTGTTATGTGTAAGCAATGTTTAGTTACTGCTAATCATGATGTCTGTGTGCTTATTTATGTGAATGACATGAATTCTCGTGCTGATAACCAAAGTGCTAATGTTTCAAAAAGTGCAAATCAAAAGAAACATAAGGCAAATGTCAAGAAATCAAAGAAGTCAGGGTCCAAAGAAAGTCTTGCTTCGCCTAGCAAACCTAGATCTTTCCTTAGGTGGTTATCAACTAGTAGAATTTTTGACCTTTGTGGAAAAATAACTTCGTTCGGTAACACCAAAAGTGAGTCTGACACATCTGTGTATGATATTGCAGGTGCTTCTAACCCCCAGGAACCTACAAACAAAGGGTTTCCTAGTTTTACTTCTTTTCTTGACATGTTTACGAGACTCCCGAGGTAGAATACATGTATCCATCCACTTGTTGTCCTATGAATTTGTCTAAGGATGTCTTATGTACACTTCAGTGCATAACCCAAGCTTCAAATAAAAGGGGAGTGTACGCTTCAGTGCGCTTTACCTTCAAAATAAGAGAAATCTTCTTGTTTTCAAAACCGTTGAACACAATTTTTCAAGAATTTTTCAAAAGGATTTTCAAAATCTTTCAAAATTCAGTGTTCAACACTCCCTCCTCATGTCGCTTTCAAAATTCGAATCATTCTTTATAAGTGGATCAATTTTTGAGGGGGAGCTTTTTGAAAACCAAGTTTTAATGCTTTTAGACACATCCTCTCATACCTTCTTTTGTGTGTCTAAAACATTACTCAACTGTAAATATATATCAGAAAAGAAAAATATAAAATTATAAAAACTATAAAAGCAAAATATAAAATCGAAAATTTTCAAAAATACCAAAAATAATCTTCTCTGACATGTCTCTCGACAATCGATAACATTTGCGCACCTAGAAATGTTGATTAATATTAACACGGGTGAATAAATGAAGTTCGAGCGAGAGTTTCAAATGCTTTCAAAACATGTCCTTTCAACTTTTTCTCTATGACTTTTAAGTAAATGTCAGCTTAAGACTCAGACCCCAAAGAAAGGAAAATGTTCATTTATGTACATTTATCCTCTACAACGGGAAGTTTATATCTTCTCGGTCTTGAGCAATGTCATACAAACATTCAAAGTTTTGAATGCTCAAGAGAAGCACTAAGGAAATGATAATTCATAAGATAAATCTGACATCATTTTCTGTTGATCACAATTTTTCAAGAAATTTTCAAACAAAAAAATTTTAAATTTTTTCAATATTGTGTGCTCAACAAACTCCCACTCCAAGTTTTCACTATATTCTATAATTTATGAGGGTATAATAATTAGTTCATTCTGCACGCACTCCTGTTCTCCTAAGACTTAGGTAGACTCATGTGAATTTCGGACATTAACTTGTTTTTAATTTACTAATTGTCAAAAATTGTCACCAAGAATAGTGATTAAAATGTGATCAAAACGGATTAATAACGGATACGATCTTCAATATATAAGTGCATTCCCAAACCTCGCATGTGCAAAACTCTTTCATAGTATGGTTATAACACCTCGTAACTTAGGTCATTGTACGACATTATGTAATGCACAATTTATTTTTAGGGTTTTACGCGTTTGCTCTTAAACTGTAAAAGTTAAGTTAAATCGCGTAAACTAAAAATGATCATACAATGTAAACGGGCATTAAACGATTAAATGTTGTCATCAATCAAGTGTTATATGATTATTAAGAGGATAATTATCAACATTGCACATTTTATTTTTGTTGCGTTCGTAAAATGTTTACGTTTCGCGTAAGTGCGTTTAAGCCCTCCCGGAAGCACGTTAATTTATCTTATCGCTTCATCGAATACACAATTTGTACTCAATACTTAAAGTATTAATTAACTCAATATATTTATCACATTAGAAATTTTCATATTAAAAGGAATTGAAATTTAATTTACATATTGCAAGTTATACTTTTAATTAAACATATGTTACTTTAGGCTTGATATTATACAATATTATACACTAGATTAATGAACAATTGCATACATATCCTACCCTAACCCTTATGATCGTGTATATAAGCCATCTAGAGGACTTTGGTCACCTATGACATACAATAGAACCTTCATTGCTTAAACCTTTTCACCACTTGATGCTGTGACTAGCCAAAAAACCAAAACCCAATGTTTCCTCAAAACCTTGTGATAAGTATACATTAGACTACTTGCAAAGCTCAAGTGACCAAGGAATATGCTTAGGTTCTTAGCTAGTATTAATAGGGAGTGCAAGGGTTAGAGAAAAACCACTTCTACACTTCTACCTTTACTTGAAAAATCAAAACAAAAACTCTTTTACCTCCATAAGAGCCCACGGCTCAAAACCACTCCCAAGAAGCAATCCATTGCTTGATTTTTCTTGATCATATTAGTGTTCTCATATCATTCCTAAGGTGTTCTAAGAAGATTTGAAGATTTGGTTAAGTTTGGAAAAGATTTTGCAAGAAAAGTGTTTTTGAAGTTAAGCTTGGAACTTTTGGATCTTGATTTTGGGAAAAACTTGTTAAGTGTTGTTATAATTCTTCAACAAGTTTCATTATCATTCCGTATACTCTTATTACATTTATATATGCATGCCATGATCATATCTATACTTGTGTATGATTGTTTTTATGAAATTATTATGTTAAACATGTTTCAAAACTCAAAACCCTAATTGTGCCCATATTGAGTTATAAAATATTATTGATAAAAAGTGGTTAAAATTAACTAAATATTTGAAAAGTAGAGTTTTATTAGATAATCATAGAATTCCGAATCAAGTTATTTTGTTTGAGAACGAATCCTGATACGTTACAGTTCAAGTTTAACTAATTATTCTCAACAAAATAGTTTTCTTTTAATCTACTTTTATAATTATATATTCAATACATTTTTCCTTATGATTTAAAATATCAATTTTTAACTACAAGTGCTATATTAGTAGGGAATTTATAAGGTATTGTGGCCTCTTTCGGGTAAACTATGGCGAGTTTGGATTTACGATTATACGTGTCCTAGACTCCTCAAACTTATGTTGTCCTTTATCCTTATTGACGACCAGACGATAGGTACAATGTTAATTATAAATGATCAAAACCCTTTATTATATCCTAATACATCAATGATTTTATCAAAATTCACTACAAGTATATATGTGGCATTGTATTGTGTACTATTCGTCTGTATGCTTAGCAGTCTTCTTAATCGACCTATACTTTATTAGGTTGCATTCAGTCTTTATCGTGACGCTTTATCAGTAGTGATATACTCTGTTCAAATTCATTTGAGGTGAGTTCATAGCCCCACGTTTTACTTTAATCATACTTTATAAGTTTTGGGGTGAGAAACATATGCACGTTTTACAAATTGGACGCAAGTGTACATTTTATCATGATTACGTTTTGCCTAAGTAGCGATAACCCACTGTGCCCATGAATCATGAACTGTTAAATTACATATATGTAGTCGTGGATTACATTATGTGAGCGCGAATGATTATAAATAGATCTATTTGGGGAGGATCCCCGTTCGGGTGACTAGCTATCATTAGAAACGAACGTATTTCATGTCGGATACTGGATGTTAAGGGTTGAACATCATCACGGGCAATGTAGGCAATATATATCTATATATTGTATTCAATTATGTCGAGTTTCGGTGTCATGAGCTTAGGAAAACGTAAATACATTTGTGATGTCTGCATCTGTTGCATTATCACAGGGAAAGTCTTGCGGTCCTGCATGATCATTTATTAAACCTATGAAATTCACCAACTTTATGTTGACATTTTAAATGCAATGTTTTTCAGGAGGTCATTAGCACGAGGTGCGAAGGATACATTGGGGGTTATATTTTGAAGTCATGCATAAAGGATTAGTCGCATTACATTTTGTTTATCCGTTTTGGGCTGTATACTTCTTTGTAACAATATCAAGTAATAAGCTTCGGGTTTTGTAAACAAAATACTTAAATAAATCCCAACTGTATCAGTTTAAAATGACTTTTTGTGTCGTTCTTACTATTATCTTGTGTTATTGATCTGATAAGTAACACGCCCCGGATCCTTTATTCCGTCTGCGACCCATTTTTGGAGGGTGGTTACAGTTTTGGTATCATGAGACAAGTTTATAGAGAACAAGTTCAAATGTTTTGTGGACTCATAACACACCGTTTCAAACATTGATCATTAAAAGGGTTTTCTCGGGAATACATTAAATTTATTTTGTTTGCATTAGTAGAAATTCACTAAGTGTTAATGATTAATATACGTGTTACTTTATAGTATGTAATACTATACTAAGTCTTATATTAGCATACTTTTTATAAGCTTATTAGATTTCAGATATATCATGTACGATCCGATACATTCTACATATTAATACTTAACGGAGCTGGAATATTCAGTCATTGGGGTCACAGGAGTTAACGACCACTCTTCACCTATTTACATACCATATGTACGGAGCTAGAGTACCGGAGTTTATGCCACCTGTGGATCATGTCTTTCCAGCTGAGGTGCAACCAGTTACATGCTGTTGTTTCACCTACTGCGGACTCACCGGGATATTATTCCCGATCTGATACAGAGGAGATCCAGAGGAGGTGGATGAGGAGGATCTGAGGAGGACCCTGCCTTATATCTCCTGCTGGAATAGGAGTGATGATTAGGAGGATGAGGAGGAGGAGCACCTAGCTTTTGCCGACTCTTTGTTGTCGCTTTACCAGCTATTTGATGTACGACTCTATATTATTTATATCATACTCCACCATTTCCCAAAACACCATCTCCACCACCCTCCCAAAATTCTATCGTCCACCATATTAGCCCTACTCGTATAGAGATTCCCGAGAGTTGTTTACCTCCTCGGAAGAGGCCTCGTCTTGCTTCTCCTACCCCTATTTACGAGGTCGGGGAGACTTCAGGGGGGGGGGGGGGCCGGGTGCTGTTAGGCATGATGTACATGCCTACCAAGGGAAGACCCTTTATGTTGTAGCAAGGGAAAGACCTTTTAAATTTGTCGATATGGTAGATGAAGCCCTAGGACATCCTGGATGTCCGTTATCTAAGGGAGTTAGACTATGGAATCATCGGATGAGTGGGATGGTGTCTGGTGGAAGACATTGAGGTGATCGCACCAACCACCATAGAGGGAGTCAATCGGAATATTACCGATCTCTCTACCACTTTTGATCAGGAGACTACCATCATGCATGGTTTGATGGAGGATGCTCGAGACGATCGGTCTGAGCTGAGAGGCCGAGTCAACCTATTGTATAGAGATAGGCCTATTCACCATCATCTAGCAGTTATGGTCGAGAGGGAGGCTTGGATGGCCCGTGAGGCCTGGGGATTTTCTATGGACGTTAGCGACGATGCACGTTCACATGTTTTGGCACTACGTACTACGGTAGTGGAACAGCGTGCATTGATTTCTGGATTACAGGCAGCAGACCACCAGAGACAAGTTCAGTTGACTATGGCACTAAAGCTGCTAAAGGGGCTACAGACACAGATGGCTGAGTTTCAGAGGCAGCAGGGACCCGCAGAAGGTCCGGCACAGCCCGATGCACCAGAGGAGGCTGGTAGTTGTTCCTAGATTTTGGTTATGTGTAGCTATGCTATGCAGCCTGTTAAGTATTATGGGTTATTCCCAGCTAGCAGGCGGTATAGATCTTTTGTGTTTTGATTAGCTATCTTGTCACACCACACAATTATATGCATACTAAGTTGTTACTTTTTAATTATTTTTTTACCAATTTTTAAAAATTTTTTTTTTTTTTTTTTCTAAAAACCAATTTTTTTTTTTTTAAAATAATCATATTACATTCGGGTATACCCCGGCTAGTATGGCTTTAGGTTGTTTCTTTTGTCTTGTATAATAATCTTTTTGTACCAAACAAATCATGTATCTTTTTCCAAGTTATATATGAAATGGATGGATTATGTTATCTATGAAATCGAATTTATCATAATGAATGTCGATTTGATTATACCATGGTTAATTTCAATACCAGTTGTACATTTTACTATGTGATGTGATCTCGTGTTATTTAATGTGTATATGTTAAAGTTATGAGTTTATGAAATCTAACGGGTACTATATTTTCATATGATTGAAGAAAATGGCACCAAAGAGAAGGACCACGAGGTTAAACCCAGGTGCAACACCAATTGGAACAACCACAACCACTTCGGTCACCAATGCCCAACTGCAGGCAATGATTGACGAAGGTGTTACGGCTGCACTGGCAGCACGTGATACAACCAGGAATGGTGATGATAGCCATTCTTCGGGAGTAGGTATCAGAAGGCCTGTGCAAGTTGCTCGTGAATGCACCTACCCGGACTTCCTAAAATGCCAACCCTTGAACTTCAAGGGCACTGAGGGAGTTGTTGGACTTACCCGATGGTTTGAGAAGATGGAGTCTGTGTTCAGTATTAGCAATTGCACAACAGCTAGTCAAGTCAAATTTGCGACTTGCACTCTGCAAGACGATGCTCTTACATGGTGGAATGCCCATGTTAAGACCACTCAATCCTGAGGAAGCTCATGCCATGCCATGAGGCAACAATGAAGTAAAAGATGACTACATAAATACTTGCGAGGGGCGTTGCCGAGGGCGGAATCAGAAGATTGAGGCTGAGATGTGGAATCTTAAGGTTAAGGGCACCGATTGGAGGCCTATACATCGACGATTTAAACAAATAGCTTGATGGATGCAAGAATGTTACTGGAAGAGTCAGACCAAATTGAAAGATATATCGGTGGCTTGGCCGATATGATACTTGGTATGCGGTAAAAGGAATCAATATCAAAAAAAACTATGCAAGAGGTTATTGAGTTTACTACGAGTTAATGGAGGACAAAAGAACCAAAGGACTATGTTGAACGGCTGGCTGATAAACAAAAGAAGCTGCGGACTCTGCCCGAACAAACAGATTCAGCAAGCAAACAAGAGGCAAAACAACTAGAAGGGCCTTTGCCGCAGGAAACTGTTGACAGGGGAGCAATTACGAAGGACCCAGACTTGGTGTCTAAGAGTAACTATCTCCCACTACGTCCTTGTGTCTTCAAAATGCCACAAGTGCATACGTTTTGGTCACCTTATCTCGTGACTGCAGTCTCCCAAAATTGCCAACCCTGGGCTAATAGGGGGGCAATGGTGTTTTGAATGTGGTGTCAGGGACATATCAAGAGGGATTGTCCTGAAATTGAAGAACAACAACAATCGGGCGTAATCGGATGGAAATGCAAGGCTCCGATCAAAGGTGACGCTGTGGACATAAGGGGAAACCCGGACATCAATGTCGTTACGGGTAGTTTCTCCTAAAACAATCGCTTGCATCTAATTTTATTTGATACTGGTGCCGATAGGAGTTTTGTATCTACTACATTTAGCTCTCGAATTGTTATCACTCCAACTGCATTAGATCATGATTACGATGTCGAACTAGCCGACGGGCGAATTGTTGGGTTAAACACTATTATTCGGGGTTGTACGTTAAACTTCTTAAATCATTCTTTCAACATAGACCTAATGCCCGTAGAACTAGGTAGTTTTGACGTAATCATTGGTATGGATTGGTTGGCAAAATACCATGCCGTTATCGTCTGTGCGGAAAGATCGTTCGTATTTCCTTTTGAGACGAAATTTTTCATCGTTCGGAGGTGACGGAAGCAGCAACAAACACGGGACTCGATTGGCATCTCTCGTGTACTTAAAGCTCAAGAGTATTTAGCAAAAAGGATGATCACTTATTCATTAGCAAATATAACCGCCACAAGGACGAAGATAAGATCAAAGGTGGAAGCGATTGAAGACGTGCGTTGTTCAGGAATTTCCTGAGGTTTTCCGTGGACTTGTCGGGTATACACCACTCGACATAGTGGAATTTTAGGAATCGATTTGGTAACCTGGTGCTGCTTCCTGTAGCAAGGGCACCATATAGATTGCACCGTCAGAAATGAAAGGAATTAGCGGAGCATCTACAAGGAACTTAAGGACAAGGTCTACATAAGACCAAGTCTCACTTGGGGAGCTCCAGTCCTATTCGTCAAGAAGAAAGATGGTTCTTTCCGGAATGTGTATCGAATACCAGAGAATTGACAAATTGACGGTAAAAACCGTTACCCACTCAAGGATTGTCGACCTATTCGACCAGCTGCAAGGGTCGGAGTATTTATTCAAAGTCGATCTGGGTTTGGGGGTATCACCAGTTGAGAGTTCGAGAAGAAGGGACATCCTCAAGACTGCATCAGTACTCGATACGGTCACTATGAAATTCAAGTCATGCCTTTTGGTTTAACTAATGCTCACCAGCCGGTTCATGGATCTCATGAACCGAGTGTGTAAACCGTATTTAGACAAGTTTATAATTGTCTTCATCGATGACATCTTGATCTACTCTAAAAGTAAGAAGGAAACATGAAGGAATCTTAGGCAATCTTAAAATTGCTTAAGAGGAAGAATTGTATGCCAAGTTTTCTAAGTGTGAATCTGGATCCACAGGAGTTAATTCCTCGGACATGGGATTGACTGTCCAAGGTTTTCACGTTGACCCTGCCACGATTGAATACTCATCAAGGATTGGGCGTCTCCTAAAACACCAACAGAGATTTGCCAATTTTGGGCCTTGCCGGCTAATATAGAGATTTATCGAAGGGTTTTTCAAAGATAGCCAAAACAACCAAACTAACCCATAAAGGTGTCAAGTTTGATTGGGGCGATAAACAAGAAGCAGCTTTTCAACTGTTGAAGCAGAAGCTGTGCAGCGCACCAATCCTGGCCTTACCTGAGGGGATCGAAGATTTCATCGCATACTGCGATGCTTCAAAGAAGGGTTTGGGCGCTATGTTGATGCAAAGAGAAAAGGTGATTTCTTATGCATCATGCCAGTTAAAAGTTCATGAAAAGAACTATACGACTCATGATTTAGAACTGGGGGCGGTAGTGTTTGCTCTAAAGATTTGGAGGCACTATCTGTACGGAACCAAATACACGGTGTTAACTGAACACAAAAGTTTACAACACATTCTTGATCAAAAGGAATTAAATATGAGGCAACGTCGCTGGTTAGAGTTGCTGAGTGATTACGATTGCGAAATTCGTTATCACCCAGGGAAGGCGAATGTTGTTGCTGATGCTCTGAGCAGGAAGGAACGAGAACCACTAAGGGTTCGGGCCTTAGTAATGACTATTGGCTTGGATCTTCCTAAACAAATCTTGAAAGCTCAGACTGAAGCACGAAAGCCGGAGAACATCAAGAAGGAGGATGTTGGGGGTATATTGGTTGAGAATTCAAAAGATCCGGAGAAACTTAGAACGGAAAAGTTGGAACCATATGCGGATGGAACTCTGTGTTTAAATGGCATGAGTTGGTTACCATGTTATGGCGACTTAAGGACTGTGATCTTGCACGAGTCCCACAAGTCTAAATACTCTATTCATCCGGGTTCTGACAAGATGTACCAAGACATGAAGAAGCTATACTGGTGGCCCAATATGAAGGGGCAAACGATCGCCACCATGTTAGCAAGTGTTTGACATGTGCTAAGGTCAAAGCCGAACATAAGAGACCATCGGGTTTGTTAGTGCAACCCGATATACCTGAATGGAAGTGGGACAACATCACGATGGATTTTGTCACAAAGCTTCCTAAGTCATCGCAGGGTTATGACACTATTTGGGTAATCGTTGACCGACTGACAAAGTCTGCCATTTTTATGCCAATGAGGGAAACGGATCCCTTGGATAAACTGGCGAGGATGTACCTAAAGGAGGTAGTCACGAAGCATGGAATACCTGTATCAATTATCTGTGATCGTGACCCTCGATTCTCATCAAATTTCTGGAAGTCACTTCAGAAGGCTTTGGGTACGAGTTTAGATATGAGTACTGCATATCATCCGGAAACTGACGGACAAAGTGAGAGGACTATCCAAACTCTCGAGGATATGCTACGTGCTTGCGTAATCGACTTTGGAAATGGTTGGGTTAAACATTTGCCATTGGTCGAGTTTTCATATAATAACAGTTATCACGCTAGCATTAAGGCTGCACCCTTTGAAGCACTTTATGGTCGAAAATGTCGTTCACCTGTTTGCTGGGCTGAGGTTGGGCAAGTTCAACTCACTGGTCAATTAGTGCAAGAAACAACGGAGATGATCATTCAGTTTTTTCCAGCAAAGGATGCAAGCCGCTCGCGATCGACAAAAGAGCTACGCCAACTTAAAGCGTAAGCCAATGGAGTTTCAAGTTGGGGACAAAGTTATGCTTAAGGTTTCGCCTTGGAAAGGGGTCGTACGTTTTGGCAAACGGGGGAAGTTAAACCCCAGATATGTCGGACCTTTCAAGGTGTTGAAAAAGGTTGGAGCCGTTGCTTACAAGCTTGAGCTTCCTCAAGAGCTGAGCAGGGTCCACAATACGTTTCATGTATCCAACTTAAAGAAATGTTATTCTGACGATCGTTAGTCGTTCGTTGAGAGACTCCCAAGTGGATGAAAATCTTATTTTGTTAGGAGCCGGTTGAAATCATGGATCGTGAAGTTCAAACAATGAGACGAAAGGCCGTGTCCCAATTGTCAAGTTCGACTGGAAAACTCTAGGCGGGGCCTGAGTTTCGTGGGAACTGTGAAGATCAGTTCAGGAAGGAAATTATCCACACCTTTCCCAAGACCGCACCATCGACAAGTGCCATTGTCATGAGCCTTGCGTGACAAGGCTCATTTACGGGGGAGACATACTACCTCGTAACTTAGGTCATTGTACGACATTATGTAATGCACAATTTATTTTTAGGGTTTTACGCGATTGCTCTTAAACTGTAAAAGTTAAGTTAAATCGCGTAAACTAAAAATGATCATACAACGTAAACGGGCATTAAACGATTAAATGTAGTCATCAATCAAGTGTTATATGTTATTTTAAGAGGATAATTATCAACATTGCACATTTTATTTTTGTTGATTACGTTTAAAATGTTTACGTTTCGCGATAAAGTGCGTTTAAGCCTTCCCGGAAGCACGTTAATTTATCTACGCTTCATCGAATACCCACAATTTGAACTCAATACTTAAAGTATAATTAAAACTCAATATATTTATCACATTAGACATTTTCATATTAAAGGAATTGAAATTATACATTTACATATGCAAGTTATACTTTTAATTAAACATATGTTACTTTAGGCTTTATATAATACATATATACACTAAATAAATGAACAAATGCATACATATCCTACCCTAACCCTTATGAACGTGTACATAAGCCATCTAGAAGGCCTTTGGTCACCATGACATCAATAAGAACCTTCATTGCATGAACCTTTCACCACTTGATGCTATGACTAGCCAAAACCAACCCATTGTTTCTCAAAACCTTGTGCTATACCATTAGACACCTTGCAAAGGCTCAAGTGACCAAGGAATATGCTAAGGATCTTAGTAGTTATAAAATAGGAGTGCAAGGGTTAAGAGAAAACCACATCTACACTTCTCTCTTTACTTGAAAAATCAAACAAAACCCTCTTTTCCCTCCATTAGAGCTCACGGCTCAAAACACCTTCAAGAAGCAATCCATTGCTTGATTTTTCTTGATCATATAAGTGTTCTTATATCATTCCTAAGGTGTTCTAAGAACCCCCCCAGAAGATTTGAAGATTTTGGTTAAGTTTGGAAAAAGATTTTGCAAGAAAAGTGTTTTTGAAGTTAAAGCTTGGAACTTTTGGATTGATTAGGGGAAAAACTTGTTATGTGGTTGTTATAATCTTCAAACAAGGTTCCAATATCATCCTTATAACTCTTATCACATTTATATATGCTTGCATGATCATATTATACTTTGATTATGCTGTTTTATGAAAATATTATGTAAAATATTCAAAACTCATAAAACCCTAATTGTTCCCATATTGAGTATAAAATATTATTGATAAAACAAGTGGTCAAAATAACTTATATATTTGAAAAGTAGAGTCTTATTAGATAATCATAGACTCCGGAATCAAGTTATTTTGTTGAGAAACGAATCTGATACGTACAGTTCAAGTTATAACTACTTATTTCTCAAAACTAGTTTCTTTTAATCTACTTTTATAATTATATATTCAATACATTTTTCTTTATGATTTAAAATATCAATTTTTAACTACAAGTGCTATATTAGTAGGGAATTTTATAAAGAATATTGAGGCCTCTTCGGATGGCGTATCGATGAGTTGTTGGATTTACGATTTAAAGTGTCCTAACTCCTGTCGTCATTGTCATGACCTTTATCCTTAATGATAGCCCAAACGATAGTACAATGTTAATTATAAAAGATCAAAACCTTTATTATATCCTAAATACATCAATGATTTTATCAAAATTCACTACAAGTATATATGTGGCATTGTATTGTGTACTATTCGTCTGTATGCTTAGCAGTCTTCTTAATCGACCTATACTTTATTAGGTTGCATTCAGTCTTTATCGTGACGCTTTATCAGTAGTGATATACTCTGTTCAAATTCATTTGAGGTGAGTTCATAGCCCCACGTTTTACTTTAATCATACTTTATAAGTTTTGGGGTGAGAAACATATGCACGTTTTACAAATTGGACGCAAGTGTACATTTTATCATGATTACGTTTTGCCTAAGTAGCGATAACCCACTGTGCCCATGAATCATGAACTGTTAAATTACATATATGTAGTCGTGGATTACATTATGTGAGCGCGAATGATTATAAATAGATCTATTTGGGATGACTTCCCCGTTCAGGTGACTAGCTATCATTAGAAACAAACGTATTTCATGTCGGATACTAGATGTTAAGGGTTGAACATCATCACGGGCAATGTAGGCAATATATATCTATATATTGTATTCAATTATGTCGAGTTTCGGTGTCATGAGCTTAGGAAAACGTAAATACATTTGTGATGTCTGCATCTGTTGCATTATCACGGGGAAAGTCTTGCGGTCCTGCATGATCATTTATTAAACCTATGAAATTCACCAACTTTATGTTGACGTTTTAAATGCAATGTTTTTCAGGAGGTCATTAAGCACGAGGTGCGAAGGATACATTGGGGGTTATATTTTGAAGTCATGCATTAAAGATTTAGTCGCATTACATTTTGTTTATCTGTTATGGGCTGTAAATCTTTGTAACAATATCAAGTAAAGCTTCGGGCTTTTGTAACAAATACTTAAATAAATCCAATGTATCAGTTTAAACGACTTTTTGTGTCGTTCTTATATTATCTTGTGTTATTGATCTGATAAGTAACACGCCCCGGATCCTTATTCCGCTGCGACCCATTTTGGGGGTGTTACAACAGGGATGACTATGATAGGTCCGAACGTTCAGACAAGAGGCATAAGAGTGGAGACCGATATCAGTCGGCCACTCAGCAGAATAGTTACCGGGGTCATGATCAGAAAAATGACCGTCAAGGGTCTGACAGGCAGGGCGGTGGTGGTAACTACCGTAACAACAATAACAACAACTACTCTCGTGACAACAACAGGTCAAATCTTAATCGTTATCGTCTTTATCTGTTATATGATATGAATCTAACATCACGTCATGGTAACAGGAATTCTGGTGCTGGACGCGACCAAAGAAACAGAGGTCAGCAATCCCACCGATCTACCAACTCGGGTAAATCATTTGAAATAACAAGTTTATTCTCTATATGTCTCAAAGTTCATGTCTCATGGTGCCTATGTGCAGGGGGAGCTTTTTGGTAACTCTGGAAACTCTCAATGTGACTTAAATGATCTCACAGATACGTTGATTGATTTTTATCAAATGGTTTTATGGATCTTCATGGAAATACCCAAAGACTGACCAACTGTTGTTTCTCAAGGAGTTATAAGGCGGTTAAGGTTAGGTATCTTTGTTCCATGATCTAGCCAGAACCGGAGGGATCTACCCAGGAACACTCCATTAGATAGAGTAGAAGTCCTAGGTATGATTGAAAAAAGGAGTAAAGTGAGAATAGGAATAATGCCGACTGAGGCAGAGCTAGCACTGGAACAATCTCAACAAGGTGTTAGCTATGAAGTCTCAATAAGCATTGAAGGGGTTGAAGAATGAAAAAGAATTGTAAGGATAAAGGGTGTAAAGAAAGAATCCCTCCATACAACCTTAGGCAGAAACAGGGTCAATACATAATCTATCGGTAATCACAAAGACGATTCGGATATTGAAGAAAAGTCATCATGGACCCAGTGATGCAAGGCACAACCCATCCCAGCTACTCAGACTTCTCTTAAAAGAAGTTTGTTTCATTTTTTACGGAGATCAACACGTTTCTATCAGCTTTCTCTTTCTGAGATCATAGATATTGAAAAGTTGGTAGTCCGCTCCAGCCTTCGATTACCAAATAACAAATGTGCACTTATAGAGTCTAGAGTCATCGAGATCTATCAAAAATCTCATTAGGATACATTCCATGACAAACACTTATTGAACATCATCAAGTTCACAAGCTGTTATCAAGAGTCCTACGTATTATCCTTGTGATAATTTCCAGAACATCAAAGTAATACTCTTAATATTCATAGTGATGATGGAAATCCTTCCAAAGTCAACATCAAATAGCTCTGCTGTAGGTGGCTTGCGAGATTCTATATGAATCAAGCTTGTGTCAACTGGATATCAATTTTGGTCCAGTATATGAATTGACGACTCAATCAGAAAGACAGTAACTATCTGATTCACTCTTACCGTGTTGTCTGCTTTGAGACGCTCCAGTAACGAGAACAGCTAGTGCAGCTGCGAAACCCTGTCAAGGAGATTCTTGTGAATTCTACCTGATCACAGGCAGTATTTATACTGATTAACGGGGAACCGTGGTTACTATAACCGTATTCGACGAAGTGACAAAGACACTTTCGTCCATGTATGTTTGTCACTAACCTATACTTGCAGGTTTCCCGACGGTAGCAGCTTCCAGTCCATGCCGAGTCAAGATTCAAGACCTCATGCTCAATCGACAAAGATAAATACATGATGAAAGCTCAAGTACATGTGTCTAAGTCTTTCGCAATCTCTGATGTACAAGCACTTCCTCAAAAGAACATTTTCGATAAGATTGTCGGACAATAATAAAGATATATCTCATAAGTGGATCAAGTACTACTCCTTCCATGATATGGTACAAGTAATCATATTAAAGAAAATGTTGAGGGAGATTGTTAGCAAGCTTTCAAGACCTTGAGCATGAGGATGGAGACATAAGATCGCAACGCGGCATAAAGAGTTAAGGATAAAGATTTAGAGATCTTAACAACTAAGATAAATCAAGGCCAAAGACCCTGATATCAGTATTTTGTCAAAGTATATCAAGTTAAAGATCAAGATCCATGATCACAAGCATGCAAAAGGAACTTCAAAAGAATTCCCAAGACAACAAGGTTCCAAGACTCAAGACGTCACAAGAAGTGAAGCCTTATGTACAATGACCACCCTTTAGGGGGAGATTGTTAGACCTAGTTTTATGTAAAGTGATGGTCATTATGATTCCCGAACCTTGTATTGGTCTAGTAAATATTCTCGGGAATTCTATAAGCTAATTAGGCCTAGTTACAGGCTTTAAAGCCCATTGGATATCAAGCCCGGCCTTGGAAGCCCACTTAAACCCAAGGTTGGCCCAAGTACATTACTATATAAAGCCCTCTCTTCATGTGGAGAGGGTGTTGCTCATTTTTACTCTTTAATGTGTAGCCCTTTTCTTTTTGTTATTTCTCTTTCTAAAACTTCTCTCTCTACAATTGCTAGTAATTTCGTGTGCTTGTATATGTGATTTTAATAAGTCTTACAAGAAGAAGTACCTCTGGCAGTGCGCAGTTCTTGGGTGACAGATTAGTTAGCTGGTCTTTAAAGAAGCAAAAAAGCACTGCTATCTCAACCACAAAGGCTGAATACATTGCCTTATTTGGATGTTGTGCCCAAATCCTATGGATGAGATCACAGCTGACAGACTATGGGTTTGCATTCAGTAAAATCCCTCTATATTGTGATAACAAGAGTGCTATTGCTCTTTGCTGCAACACTGTTCAGCATTCAAGATCTAAGCATATTGACGTCATGTTTTATTTTATCAAAGAGCAAGTGGAGAATGGTGTGGTTGAGCTCTACTTTGTCAAGACAGAATATCGGTTGGCAGACATCTTCACCAAAGCATTAGCACGGGAAAGATTCGAATTTCTACTCAGCCGGCTTGGAATGAAAAGCATGTATTAAGAAACATTGAAAAGTCTTGCGGAGTCTGAAGAAGAGTAGTGGTGGACACACTTCATGTATCCTATGTAAATAAGTAAACAAACAAAAACCAAAAAAGATTTTCCAATTTTTATAAAATTTTATATAAGAAAATACAAAATTAAAAAAATAAGAAAATCCAAAAATATTGTTTTAATGACATGTCTTCTGGAATCGATAATATTTACGGCTTTAGAAATTTCATTTAATAATGTCACGGAGCTGTAAATAAAGTTTGAGCAGAAGTTCTAAATGTTTTCAAAACATGTCATTGATTTGCAGCTATTTTAGACTGCAACCCGGTCATCATCTTAAAGGCAAGTATATTATCAAAAAGATAACTCGACCTCTCAACGAGAAATTTATTTTTCTCTGTCATGATCTACATCATGATCATGTAAAGGTTTGTGTATACTTTGCTACACAACCCGTGCTTTCTTAATAAAATAAGTGTACGTGTCAGTGCATTTATTTTTCAAAATAAAAGAAACCTTTTTGTGAAAAGTGTTGTATTTTCAAAATAATCAGTGTTTTCAGTAATCACAAAAGATTTAAAAGATAATTCAACCACTTAAACAATGACTACAGCTCTTTAAATAGAAAATGAGTTATTATTTGAGGGGGACAAAGTGCTAATCAAATAATCTTTTAAAAATGGTCTTTCAAAATAAATCAACAAACAAACGTATAAAGTTTTAATAATGACGAATCACAGTTTGAAGGGGAATTAATTTATTACCATTAGGAGCTTAAGATGTCATTAGTTTAAAACTTTAAGGACTAATTTGCAATTTATGTCTTAGTAGATTTAGGCTACAAGTACAAGGACCAAAGTTTTCATTTGTCTAAGTAGTTTAAGCCTTTATGAAAGTTGAAAATGGAAGTATAACACAACACAAACCCCATGGGCTGTTTTTGCCTTAAGCCAAAAGTTTTTAAATAAAAGTGGTTGTTTGTTTTTGTCAAACTAAACGCACCCCTTATTAGTTTTCTCTCCCAAATCACTACTCCCCTCCTAGGCAAGATCAAAACGCGAGTGTCGTTGAAAAGGTAATATAGAAATTCATTCACCATCATCTAAACATGTCTTGGGTAAAAGGAATTAGTTTATTTCATTCTTAATCACTCGTAAATGCCTGTTTTTTGATTTAGGGTTCTTAAGAACAAAATAGTGATTAGGTAGAATTAACCATGAGGCTTTTGATGCTCATGGTGTTCTAATGCTTGTGGTAAAACAGTTTTGTATAAATCGATGTCATGTGTTTGCTAGGCTTGATTTTGTATGTGTGGTTGATCAAAAACAGTGTAGGTTTTGATTGGGTTTGTGCTATAGAGGATTAGAGTTGTCTCTTAAGGCCTTAGAAACTCACCTTTAATTCCTTTAATCATAAACTTGAGGATTTGAATGTTTTGAGGAAGTTTGGGCAGTGATTTGATAAATGAGGAAGTAAGGCTGTGTGTTTTTGTTGTTTGTATAGCCATAGAACACTTATAGTAAACTCTTGAATCATCTTTAGAGTAAGGTTACTCAAAATAAGGTAACATAACTCCCTAGGTTGTGTTTTAAGCTTTGAATGTGTTTTGTTAGTGTTAAATGATTTCTTGTTGTTGTTTATGTGTTTCCCATAAGATTGTTGTTTGTTGAATGTGTTGTGGGTGTCAAATGATTAGAATAAAGTGCATATATTCCAGCAGTCTGAACCCAATGATCAGCGATTTGACTGGTCTATGACCAAGCTAACCAGCGATTTGATCTGGTATAAACATCGATTTGATCAAGATCTGACAAGCGATTTGATCTAGTCTGACCCGCGATTTGATCTAGTTAACCAGCTGTTTGACTATAATTAACCAACGACTTGACCATAGGGTACCAGCGATTTGATAAAGTTTGACCAAGTTAAAACCCGCAATTTGACCAAACTGACCAGTGATTTGATCAAAGTTGACCAATCCAAACTAGCGATTTGACCAAGTCAAAACCCGCGATTTGACCCGTTTTGACTAGCGAATTGACAAGTTTTTCCAAGTTCAACAATTCAAACGTCAAATTTACAGGGTTAATGCAAGATTGTTTAAATCTTCAATCATTAAAGTATAAACAAGAAATATAAAGTTAAAAATGAACCATAAAATGTAACTTTGACCGTTTAGACACAATTTGGACTCTTTGGATTTACATTGGATTGATTTGACGTAATATGAATTGATTGACCCTGATGTTGACATTTGACCATGGACTTTGACCTTTGACCTTTGAACTTAAAACAGAATAAACAACTTGTCAATAAATCAAACATCGCTTAAAACACAAAGAACAATCAATCAAATATGTGCTTCTATCGTCATATATATGAACTTGTATTAACAATCTTAGCAGAGCCAATGGCTGAACAAGAAGAGAATCCAGAACAATAACACCAAGACCGTCTTAATGAGGAACTAGTTCATGTTGATGACCAAGTTTGAATTGCTCAAAGCAACTACAAGATTGCTTTTGAAAAATCACAACCTAATGTCATCTACAAAGATTGTTCGGCAATTTTGAAGCAATTCTCACAACCTAATGTCATCTACAAAGATTGTTTGAATTGCTCAACGCTTTCATTGGATTGATTTGACATAGTACGAATTGTTTGACCCTGATGTTGACATTTGACCATGGACTTTGACCTTTGACCTTTGACCTTTGAACTTAAAACGGATTAAACAACTTGTTAATAAATCAAACATCGCTTAAAACACAAAGAACAATCAATCAAATATGTGCTTATATTGTCATATATATATGAACTTGTATTAACAATCTTAGCAGAGCCAATGGCTGAACAAGAAGAGTATCCAGAACAATGACACCAAGACTGTCCTAATGAGGAACTGGTTCCTGTTGTTGACCAAGTTTGAATTGCTCAAAGCAACTACAGGATTGCTTTGGAAAAATCACAACCTAATGTCATCTACATAGACTGTTTGGTAATTTTGAAGTAATTCTTATTCTTCAACGCTTTCATTAGAACTACTGACCCTTCAAAAATTTACATGCAACAATTCTGACATACAATTTCCTATGACTTAACTGCCAAGACATACTTCTTCACACTTGATGATCAGATCTTTGAAGTAAATGCAGACTTGCTCCGTGAAGCTATACAAATAACTCCCAAAGATTCTGATCATCCATTCATTGATCCTCCTTCTAAAAAAGAAATCATTTCCTTCAACAACAAGCTTGGTTACTTTGAAAGACTCACAAGAATATCAGATATGGCTACCAACAACCTGTACCAACCTTGGAGAACTTTCATAACAATGATTAATAGATGCTTAACTGGTAAGGCTTTAGGATTTGACAGACCCGACATGCTTTGCTACAAATTCTTTGGGGAATGGTTACAATGTCAAATCTTGACTATGGTGAATTGATCTGGGAAGACTTCAAGTTTCAGATTAAGAACAGGAAAATAAATACCAGAAAGCAAGAGTTGCTACCCTTTCCAAGGTTTACAAATCTCATTATCACATATCTCCTCTCTCTAAATAACCACATATCTAAGAGACCTTAATCATACCGTCACATCATTAAGCTTGACACACCCTTTGGAAATCTAAAGTTCAACAACAAAGGAGCAAAAGATCTAATTTTTGGAATGCCAATTCCAATGGTAATGCTTAGTGATGAAATCAAAGTCTCTGATGATTATGCAAAATATTTGGCAAAGTCATTGGGAACTAAACCTATAAAAAAAACTCGAGGTAAAGGGCTGCTTACCAAGTAAGGGGTTGAAGTAGATGTTGAAAGGGTAAGTATTCCAAAAAGGAGACATTCAAAGATAGTGATTGGAGAAACTGGTCAGTCAGGTGAACTTGCTAAGATAGTTTACTCTAAAGAGACAAAAGATAAGGAAGAAGAACTATTGATCAGAAGAAGACCAACTAATGTTGTCATTGGTGGAGAAGACCACAGAGAATCAGAAGAAGAATAAGTGGATCACTCAATGAAATTGAAAGGAATTGAAATGTTATATAATGTTGCATAATTCAAGTTAGATTTGAAGAAAGTGAGAAAAGCTAGCAAAGATGACTTCATTATTCAACAATGTCCCAAAGGCTCAGGTGAAGGATCTGGTGTAGCTCTAGAGGTTCCTGATGGGCTAAGTCTTAAAGGCCCAAATGAAGGATCTAGTGTGACTCTAGCGGTTCTCGATGAGCCTAGTGACAATCTAAGCAGTTCCAGTTCAGAATCTGAATTTGAAGACATCTTCAGTGATGATGAAAGTGATGGAGCAGATGACAAGGAGAAAGCTGTTGACTCAATGATAGTTGGTGATAAGAAAGTTGCAGAAGAACAAGCTGATGAAGAAAAGGCTGGAGAAGAACAACATACTGATGATCATAGAGGTAATAAACAAGCTAGAAATGCACAAGTTAAAGTTCATGTCTCTGAATCCTAGATTGAGAAGCCTGTAGCAACACTAATCCGCTCCAGTATGACTCTATCCTCTACTGAGTATACTAATCAATTTCTCAATAAGACTGCAGATGTCTTACTTACAAATGTTTTGAAAGAACCAACTAAACCTGAAGTTTAATCAATGGTGGATGTTCCAGTTCTTCAAGAGAAATCAGCTGCCCAAAGACCACCATTAGTTGACATAACTGTGACAATCATTCCTGAAACAACAACACTTTCACCAAACCAACCACCACAAACACAACCAAAATGAAGCAAAACAAAACATATCCTCAAGAAGTCTAAGCAACCTGAAACCCAAGTCGATATTGGTGTTCTAGAAAACTGACTCACAAGACTTGAAAAAAGGTTGATGCAATGTCTAGGTTTAATCTTCCTAAAGCAATTGACAAGTCAGTGCAAGCTTACTTAAAGAATATTCTACCAACAGATGTTCCTGTTTTCGGTAAGATCAAGCTACAGAAAGCAGCCAAGCAGGCATGTCAAACTACTCCTTTAAACCATTTGATGAAGCTTCTTTCGCAGAATATGATCAGAAGGACAAGCTGTTGAAAATGATGATGAAATCCAAGTCATAC
Organism: Tanacetum coccineum; assembly: GCA_026074375.1. Classification (NCBI taxonomy): domain Eukaryota; kingdom Viridiplantae; phylum Streptophyta; class Magnoliopsida; order Asterales; family Asteraceae; genus Tanacetum; species Tanacetum coccineum. Next base: position 663 of record BQNB010056488.1, on the reverse strand, counting down.
GACAAACATCCAGCCCATAGAGCCCTGTATAATGCTCTTGTGCATTCACTAATTATTGATGATGATAGCTTGAAGATCCACCTACTCAAAAGAAGAGACGAAGAGATAATCAAGATCAAGATCCTTTCGCAGATTCAGTAAAGGAGAAGAAGAGAAAGCAAAAAGATTTTGAGTCTACAAACAAAGATAAAGATCAAGCTGGCTCCTCTAGGAAAGGTAAATCTCCATCCAAGTCTTTCAAAACTGATAAATCCGTACATGTAGAAGAAACTGTACATGATGTTGAAATGGAGGTTGGAGAATCTATCAAAGAAGATGTGGTTGATGTTGAAGATCCATCTCAAGCCGATGCTAGTGTTCCTAAATGTGATAAGTCAACTTGGTTCAAAACTGATGTTATTAAAAGACCTGAATCTCCTAATCTAGAATGGCACAAGGAACCAACTGTTGATGATGCCCTTGAATAGACTTGGCTTAATGAAATGGTGAATGCTGAGAAAAACCCACGCATATTTGATGATGTGATGGGTTCGATTATTGATTTCACCAACTTTACCAAGAAATGTCTCAAGAAAGATAAGATCACGAAAGCAGACCTAGAAGGATCAGCATTCAAACTAATGAAGGGCGGACACAAAAAATACATCGAGCTTGAGTACAACT
>BQNB010056487.1:0-38650 GCA_026074375.1 Tanacetum coccineum | reverse complement strand
TCAGAAAGATTCTCATATCCCATCAATTGAAGGTTTTTAAAAATTTCAGTGTTTGTTAGACAAGCAATATCATCCTCATCATTGAAGTGGAGATCTCTCCTCACAAATGATTATGTTATTACTATAGTCTTGCCATCAACTTTGGCACGTATTTATGTTTCATTATTGATTGTTTTGGTCTTTGCAGTAGACCAAAACTGCTCAATATATGACACATAGATAGTTGGACTTACAGTTAAGGCATATCATATTGGGTTAGCATTCAGATTGTCCAATATCTCATCAAAGAAACCTATACGCAAAGTTTCTATTTTATAGACCTACAATACCCTCAGCAGTTGTAACACCAACGGTAACCTAGCATTAGTAAGTAGCCTGGCAGCACTAACTTTTGCCTAGCATTATTAACTTTTGCCAAGCAGTACTAAGTAATGCCCAGCAGTACTAAGTAATGCCCAGCAGTATTAACTTTTGAGTTACCAGTTTTAACCTCAATTCCATCCTCAGTAGTTGTTGCATTCCATTTCAACCATCCTTTGTGAATAATCTGCTGTAAATTGACACAATTATCCTCCCCTCAACCAATATTTCAGAGGTTAAGCATTCCAATACTTGCAATCAGATATTAAAATTTGCCAACATCAAATGCTTTTATGAGTAAATCTGCAACATTCTGATCTGTGTGAATCTTGATCATCTGAATAAGCTTCTTCTTATTAGAATCCCTCATAAAGTGATGCCTAATCTCAATATGCTTTGTCTTTGACTGAAAAACTAGATTCTTCCCAATGCAGATAGTACTCTCATTGTCAATAAAAATCTTGGTGTTCATAAAGTTGTATCCATAATCAAGCAATTTATTTTGGATCCATAACATTTGTCCACAGTAATATGATGCAGCTACATATTCTGCTTCCGTTGTAGAATTTGCCACCATAGTTTGCTTCTTGCATTGCCATGAAATCAATCTACTCCCAAGAAATTGACAAAACCACCTGTTATGGACTTCCTATCTAAGCTTGCTCCTGCATAGTCACTGTCAATAAAGGCCACCAAATCAAAAGGTGAATCCTTAGGATACCAAAGGCCCAATTTAGGTTGACCTTTTAAGTATCGAAAGATCCTTCTCGCAGCATGAAGATGTGAAATTTTAGGATTGACTTGGAATTTTGCACAAGCACATACTACAAACATAATATCAGGCCTTGAAGAAGTTACATACATCAATGATTCAATCGTGGATCTATACAAGTGTTTATCTACATCTTCACCATCTGCATCTTTGAGCAAAGGCTTATGGGTTTCCATGGGTGTGCTTGCTGTTTTGACATCACTAAAGCCAAATTTCTTCAAAATCTCAGTCACGTACTTGTCTTGGCTTATAAAATCCCCATCTTCCTTCTGCTTCACTTGCAGTCCTAGGAAGAATGTGAGTTCACCCATAGAGCTCATTTAAAACTTCTTATGCATCATCTCAAATTCATTGCATAATGACTTCTTTATAAAGCCAAAAATGATATCATCTACATACACTTGAACTAACAGAATATCACCTTTATCCCTTCTGATAAACAAAGTTTTGTCTATCTTTCCTCTCTGAAACCTATTGTCCAACAAGTAACTTGACAAGGTTTCATACTAACTTTTGGGGAGCCTTTGAATGCAGTCATAAAGTCCTTTTCTACTTTGTATACACTGTCGAGGGAAGTATGGATCTATCAAATCCAGGTAGTATTGATAGACATAGACTTTCCTCTTCAATCTACCATAAAGAAAAGCACTCTTGACATCCATCTGGTACACCATAAAGTCTTTAAATGAGGCATAGGCTAAGAATAGCCTAATTGCTTCAATTCTGGCAACAGGAGCAAAAATCTCATCATAATCAATTCCTTCTTCTTGTGTGTATCCTTGTGCAACTAATCTTGCTTTATTCTTTATCACAATACCTCTTCAATCTTTTTGTTTCTGAAGACCCATTTAGTTCCTATAGCTCTCTTCCAATTAGGTAACCGCACCAAAGTCAAACTTCTTTGTAGCTTGAATTGTAGAAGCTCTTCCTGCATAAGCCTCTAATCCAGCTTGATTCCATCAGTACTAAACTACCATTTTTGGGTCTTCTTGTGTATAAGAAACAGCAAACAGACAATTCCTGAAAGTCTTTATGGTTTTGTTATTTTGCTGAAACTGAACTAAACAAACCATGTTCTTTCACATTCTTTGTCATTCTTCTTGTTTGAGGTGTTGAATTCAAGTCTCTAATAATTTGTTCAACTGGATGATCTTTATGTATTCTTGTAGTTGGAATAGGACTGACAGGCATAAATGCATTTAAATTATTCATGTCAGCCTCTGCACCAACATCTTTATCATCATCTAAAGAGACAATATCTTCCAATTCAGATATATTTAGATCATCAGCACATCCATAGACTATATTCTCATCAACAACGTTATCCTCTATGCTAGCAGCATTAACAGTTGGACTAACAGTGTTAATATTGTTAGTGCTGTTTAACACTGCAATCCCTTACCTTGATTAATACTGAGCTCCTCTGTACTTGATACCACCTCATGTCCGTGTGATCTTCACGTCCTGTCTTTCCTCCTCCCCAGATGGTTTTAATCTAACATTAGGAAGAATCCTTTGGACTATAAAGAATGTAGGATCTTGAGTCATAAATGGTAGCAGAATGTATTCTTTGCAGTACTACATGTACTCCACTCAAGCTTTACCTGCATCATCACATTCTTTTACCTCAATACATTAGACTGATTCCCTACAACAACTAGCTTATAGTTCATAGAATTTGTTAGTGCATCTATATCAAAAAGCTAATTAGGTCCACTTCCTGCAATATTAGGTGTATTCTCACTAAATTAAACATGCAGGTTCTCTTCTACTATCCTTACTGTTGAATACTCTAAATGCTTTGCTATTGGTAGAGTATCCTACAAAGAACCCTTCATCAGCTTTTCCATCAAATTTACCTAGGTGATCTTTTGGTAATTAAGAATATAAACAGACACCTAAATGGACTCATGAAGCTTAAGGGCAGGTATTTCTACAATAGAACGAGTTTCATAACGGGTCCTTGTTGTGAGCTTGAAAACTAACGAACCCTATTTTTGAGACATAACACAGCAGTATTAAGACTACATCATCCCAGAAGTTGTTGGCAAAATTTAGAAACCTGCTAACATAGTTCCTATCAGTCTCTCATTAGCATCCTATTTTCATTTCATCTGACTACTCCCATTTTTTGTTAGGGAGTCCTAGCAAACAACTAAATTCTCTCTTAATACCCTTCATTTTACAGAAAGATTCATTACCCTATTCATGAATCAGTCCCATTGTCCACATACTACTCACTTTTACCCTAAGTGTCTATTAGATTTTCAATGCTGTAATAAATTGTTTAAGGATTTTATTAGTTTCATCCTTAGTGGCTAAAAAAGAGGAAACCCACTAAACCTAACCAAAATCATCTTTTGACAACTAGGCAGTATACATCTTTTTCATTAAACTCTTTACAAATGTTGGACCAAACAAATCCATGTGCAACATTTGTAATGGTTGGCTGATTGAACTGACTGTTTTGGTCTTACAAGAAGCTCTGTGTTGCTTTCCCTTCTGACAAGCAACACAGGTTTGATTAATTTCAAAAAGTTTTGAAGGTAAACCTCTTACAAGATTTCCCCTTACCAGTTTATTCATTGTTTTGAAATTTACATGTCCAAGCCTCCTATGCCAAAGATTAGATTCATCTGGTGTGGCTTTTGCAAAGAGACAAGTGAGACCTCCTTGAGGAACAACATTCTTTAAATCAACACTGCACATGTTATCCTTTCTAAAACTTTAAGCAAAACATGACTTTCATCAGTTAACTTAAAGTCTGGAGACAGAACAACACATTCAGTATCAGTAAAAAGAACACTATTCTTCTTGTCACACATTTGTGAGACACTGAAAAGGTTAAACTTTAGTTCCTTTACAAAATACACATCTTCAAAATCTAATTTACCAGTTCTTATTTTACCTTTCCCAATAATTTTCCCTCCTTTGGAATTACTTCCAAAGGCAACAAATCCTCCATCAATTTTCTTATAATTTTGTAAGATATGACTGTTTCCAGTCCATGTTCCAGAGAGCATCTACTGTCAATCACTCATTTATCCTTTAAATCTTGTTGTGGATTGCCCTGTACATAATGGTAGGAAAATTAGTTTCTGTTAGGGACCCAAGCCATTACTGACTTGGATCTGTCTTGTGCATCAATATAGTCAAATCTTTTAAAGGACATTGATGCACCATTGTTTCTGGAGACATGGTCTAAAACTTTATGCTTTTGTCACCAAACCCAACATGCTAAGGCCTTAACAGCATTTACCTTGTTTCCCTTAATAGCACTAATAACTACTTTTGGCCTAGCAGTATTAATCTTTGTTCCCTTAACAGTATTAACCTTTTTAGTGAAATTACTGTTATTAGCTGCTGTTAATTTGTTAAAAGTCCTTCTACAGTAGAATAACATTATTAATAACTTTTTTCCATGGTCCATGCATTATTCACACTGTTCCTTGGTTGAACCAGTATTAACTGGTCTAGCAGTATTAAGTGAAATTAGGCCAGGCCTAGTTAAGACTATTCTTGGAACCATGTTCCTTTTAGGACTGGGGTGAGTTAATTTAGAGAAATTATGTTTGTTCGCCCTTTGAACATTGGTCTAAACTAGTTTTGAAAATCTTCCATTATTATACCTAGTTATTTCAATCATCTTCAAATGATCAAAACTACCACACACAGACAAGCTTTGGATAAAACATACTCAAAATTACTCCTAAAGATTTAAGACATATTTGGGTTGTTCCATTTTCTCTTTTCCCTCCAGGACTAGGTGTGTTTTGCCTATTTTTATCAACGATGTTTTCCTAGAATTTAACTATGCTCAGTAGACTTAAACAAGTTTATCTTAGAAAATTAGGTTTATAAACATCCAACTGTTTTAACCTTAAGGCACATTCTTCATCACAAATCAGATACCCATCCAATCCTCAATAATTGGGACTCCCATTTCTTTTCCTAAGCAGTCTTAGGTTCATTATCTCAACTTTAAGGGATGGCAAAAGCACCCGATACCGACAGGGAAAACCGAAACCCAAACCAGTTAGGTCAGGTTAGGGGGCGGGTTGGTGGGTTCGGATGCGGGTACGGGTATTGATAAAAAAAATTAGCCGAGTACGGGTTCTGGTAATACCTGCCCCGATTACCCGTATCCGTTTACCCGAATTTGTACCCGCTTTATTGTTATTAATAATAATTAAAAGTATATGAGGTAATTATTACAACATATAATTTCTTCCATTGTATTTTTTATATAACTATTTCTATTATTTAACACATTTGAATGTTGTATATGAATTATTTGAAAGCGCTAAATCGTCTAATACGGTATTTGTTTTCTTTAACTTTTAAAATTTTAAATATATAAGGGTGTTTTACTTTATTTTTTGAGATTTTAGTGTGACTTAATCTTGATACTCGTCATTTTTCTATAAAATATTTAATTGGGAATATCCGATACCCGCGAGGAAACCCGAAAAACCGATGTATAATATTAACCGGGTACCCAACGGGTAATGGGGCGGGTACTGATGTGGATATTATAAACGGTGCAGGTACACTAAAACCCGCCCTGAACCCGACCCGTTTCCATCCCTAGTCTCAACAGTAGGCTCTTCAACTATAGACTCAATAACAGACACATTCACATCAACAAAATCATCTAGACTAGGATAAAACAAAAATCAGATTTTGGTGGCATAAAATTCCCAGTATAGGGAGGTAGGTCAGCATTATACCCCTATCCTATTTTACACTTATCCATTATCTGACTGTCTAGAAGTTTACTTAGGCTTTTTGATGAATTTTCAAATTTTTGTACTGTAAGTTGAACCTCATCTTTTTCTTTTGTAGCCAACTCTAACTTCCTTTTAAGCTCTGTAATATCTAAATCTCTTAAATAGATTTCACGTTTTAAGAGTTTTATATCTTCCTCATACACAGACTTATTTTTCTTAAAGACTAACAGTCTAGCTTCTACAGATTCTAAACCAGTTTTATAAGAGACAACACTTATCCTAGCTGTTCTTAAGTCTTTAACTAATTGTTCATTTTGTTCTTTTAGATCTTTTACACATTCTAAACAAGATGAACAACAATTTGAGTCATTAGATACCTCAGAGTTTGTAGAAGAAGTTGAACTTGTTGAAGAATAAGCCATGAGAGCAAAATTAGTTGGACCTTCTTCTGCTTGGTCACTCTAATCATAGCCAAAGCCATCACACTAAGACACTAAGGCATTTGAAGTAGTTTCCTTAACTGGCACATAGGTCCATCTGGTAGACTTCCCTGTTCCTCTAGCTGTCTTGATTCCTAGTTGCCCCACTCCCTTATAAAGAGTCCTCTCTTGTGACATTGAAAACACTCCACCTTGGACTGTCAAACCCAATTTCTTCTTTGTTGGCCATATTCGCTTTCTTCCAGTATTCATTAGGAATCTGCTTTGCCCTCATTCTCGAGCATAGAAATGTTCCACCTCAAGTCCATCTCTTCTAGATCCCCAGGATGGATTTGTTATAGATCTTCATTATCAAGTTGTAGAATACTTGGTTGGCTAGTAAAGAAGGAATAAATCACAACATCACTCAAATTTTCAACAGTTGTTGAGCTATCAGCAGCACCCTGAGTGCTAGTAGTATTAACACCCTGAGCAGTATTAACTACTTTAGTTGCACTGTTAGTGCTGCAAAATGACAGAAAGGGCTACAATCGTGTGAGTTTGTAGATGAGCTTAGATGTCCCCATTGACCTCTGATTCATAAGCCTTCGGGTTGTTGAAGAGGTCATCCAAACTTAATGTCTTAATCTCTGGTTTATTCCTCCACATAATAGTATGCATAGTCCATTCTTGTGATAAACTTCTCAAGAATTTCTAATTGATGTCTTCTTGAGGGATAACTTCACCATGCATCTCCAGTTGACTAATTAGCTTTTGAATCCTTTCATAGGTTTGCTCAATCACTTCTGTGATGGATGCAGCAAAGTTTTCATATTGTTGCTTCAGAAGATTTTTCTGAGTTTTCTTTATAGCAGCATTACCTCCAAATCTGTTCTCAATAGCCTGCATCAGTGTCTTAGCATCCTTGTATGAGTTGAACTTTAATTGATGCTTATTAGGTAAGGCCATCAACCAAGTGCTTTTTGCTTTCAACTCTGTCCTTCTTTGTGACTTCTCTCTTCAACACAATGAGGTAAGGGGGATAACATCATCCTTACAATCACAGTTTATTGTTATATAGGTCATACCATTTTCTACGATCTCCCATAGAGTGTAATCAATGCACTGTAGGTACTGCTCCATCCTCATCTTCCAGAGATCATACTTACCAGGTTGGAGTATGGGTAGCTTGATAGTTTGAGTAGATTAAGAATCCATTGCTTCTTAAAAAGTAGATCTTGTGTATAGTAAAGTTTCTTCTTATTTAAAGCTTCCTCCATAAGCTCTTGATACCACTTGTTGATCCCCATATAATATATCTTGCTTAGCTTGTATAAGGCTCAAGTTGTATGAATAAATCCAAAACAACTATGATAGAAACTTTGGATTGTGAATATCAAAGACATCCGAATCTATTCAATGATACTAAAAAAGAATTTCAATGAAATACAGTAATGAATAAGAGTAAATAAAAAACCTAGTTTACCAAACTTTAGCCTCAATATATAACGAACACTCTTAATAGTGTTAGGGCACAAAACCTTGAAGCTAATCGACTTAGGTTAAACTATGATGAGAGATGTATGAGAGATATACGATATATCTAGACCTAATACCCTAGAACCCCTCCTTTTTACACCAAGATCCCTACTGGCTTACAATATTATCTGATTATTCAGATTTTCTAATCAAATAACTTATACGTATCTATTACAAAAATATCTCATTCATATCACATAAGCAATACTAACTTGATCTAACAGTACTAACTTATAACCAGAAGTATTAACTTTCTCAGCAGCATTAACTTTATACTAACAGCAGTAACTTTAACATCAGCAGTAGTAACCACTTAGTATATTTTTCTTGAACTTCTTGAGCAGCAATAACTTCCACTAGTAGTCTTAACTTTTGCAATAGCAGTATTAATCACTTAGAATATTTTCTTCAGTCTTCACCAGCAGTAGAAATCATAACCAGCAGCAATAACTTCAACAGTACTAAGAAGTCCTTTAATCCCAACAGAATTGATTTTGAGGATTCCTTTGCACCAATTGCTCGACTTGATGCTATTTTCGAATTTTTCCTCACTTAATGCGCACACATTAATATGATCGTCTACCAATGGATGATAAACGACATTCTTGAATGGGCATTTTGCGCGAAAAGTTTATGTCAGCCAAGCCAAAGACGGGTTGTTGTGGATCAAGACAATCGAATCATGTGTACAAGCGGCTCTCTATGAGTTGAAACAACCTCTTCCACGCGTGGTACGATCTATTGTCAAAGTTTCTACTCTCTCAGAAATTCTCTAAATGAACCATGGATCCCACATTGTTTATCAGAAGACAAGGCAAAGATATTTTCCTGGTACAAATCTATGTTGATGATATAATCTTTGCGTCTACTACACCTGAACTATGTGACCAATTTTCTAAAATAATCTGTTCAAAGTTTAAGATGTCGATGATGGGCAAAATATCATTTTTTTCATAGGACTACATATTTCACAAAGTCCCAACGGCATCTTCTTAAACCAGTCAAAATATGCTCTAGAATTCTTGAAAGAATATGGTATGGAATCTAGTGACCCCGTGGACACTCTAATGGTGGAGAAATCCAAACTGTATGAAGATACACAAGGGAAAGCTGTTGACCCTACACACTATCATGTAATGGTAGGCACCCTTATGTATTTCACAGCCAGTAGACCAGACCTTACATTTGTTGTATGCATGTGTGCCCGATATCAGGCAAAGCCTACCGAAAAGCAATTACATGCTATAAATAGAATCTTTAAATACCTAAGAGGAACTGTTTAATAGGGGACTCTAGTATCCAAAGGATTCTTCTATTTGCTCTAAACAGCTTATGCAGACCGCTCTATACATAGTCGGGTTGCCAAGATACTAGACAAAGTACATCTAGAAGTATGCAATTATTGGGAGACAGACTTGTTAGCTGGTCATCAAAAAGGCAGAAAAGCGCTGCGATATCCAGTATGGAAGCTGAATATATAGCCTTGTTTGGCTGTTGTGCTCAAGTCCTTTGGATGAGATCACAGCTTATCGACTATGGCCTTGGATTCAATAAAATTCTAATGTACTATGATAACAAAAGCGCTATTGCCTTATGCTACAACAATGTTCAACATTCTCGATCAAAATATATTGACATCAGTTTCCACTTCATAAAAGAGCAAGTTGAGAACGGAGTAGTAGAGCTTTACTTTGTCAATATGGAGTATCAGCTAGCGGACATCTTCACTAAAGCCCTTGGCAGAGAAAGAATTGAAGTATTCTTATCAACTAGCTGGTAATAATTAAGTTTTACCAAACCGAGACCTGAAACAAATTGGTCTGATGAAGCTGAAGAATAGTGGTGGTACCTATTCAAATATCTTGTATATAATATGTATATATATTAAAAAACCAAAAAAAAAAGATTTTTCATTTTCAGAAACATTTATAAAAACAAAATACAAAAATATAAAATCTTTAAAACCAAAGAAAAAAATTAAAAAATAAGAAAAATATAAAAAGAGAAATAATGCATGTTCTTTCCCTCGCTGAAAATCGATAACATTTATGGTCTAGAAATGTCATTTAATAATAGAGTTACGAGGCTATAAATGAAGTTCGAGCAGAAGTTTCAAAAGTTTTCAAAACATGCCAAAATGGCTTGTTATTATTTCAGATAGCAACCCGGTCATCATCTTAAAGGCAAGTATTTCAAAAAGAAAACTTGACCTCATAACGAGAATTTATTCTCGGGCATGGTCTAATCTTTGAACACCACCCCAGCCCCCCTGTATTATAACGGGTCTAGTTAGAGAGGAAAATATGAAAGGTTATTTTAGGTGAGGTACAAGTTAGGTGATAATATTATTATTGAAATGTTACAAAAAACCCAAACCACAGACAACTAACCTACAAAAGTATTGAACACCTGCAAACAACACCCACATCTCCCTGGAGATAGAATTATTCAAATACAATCAACCAACCCAACCCCACGTCCTGCCATAAGACCATGCCAAGGCATATGTTTACTTTGCAACACAAGCAATGACTCGTGTCTTCCTAATATACAAATTAAATGTACGTGTCAATGCATATCATTGTCAAATAAGAGAAATCTTATTTTTATGATTGAAAAAAATTTATCTACACAATGAATCATATGTATTCTGTAAACACAAAAAGATTTCAAAGACAATTCGACCACTCAAACAATGACAATATCTCTTTAAATAGAAAATGGGTCATCATTTACGGGGGAGAATGTGTCATCAAATAATCTTTAAAAACGGACCTTTTTCAAAATATGTCACGGAATAAACGGATAAAGTTTTTGATAATAGATGAAGGATCAAATAGTCAGGGTGAGTTAATTTATATTAACTACAAGAGCTTTAGATGTCATTTGTTTCAAACTTTAGTGACTTATTTGCAATTTAAGACTTAGTTGATTCTCACGGAATAGATTTAAGCTTATCAATTCTTTTGAACAAACGATCTTGTCAAGTAGAATGATACGTACTAGGTTTGCTGATCTGAGGGTATCGAAACCAGCAAGGGGGAAGGAATAGATATACTAGAAATATAATGAGTACACGTGATAGAATTCATACCCTATTCTCATTTTAGGTCATTCCGGAAAGACAAATGTCATAACTGTAGAGAAAATCAGTGTTTTAACTTGTTACTTTCAGGTGCACTATTTCAACCATATAGGGGAAGAGATATCTTATGATTTTCATTCACGTATGCATCATAAACAGATACTAGGTGGGAAGTGTTGTAAGACATTTATTCTAATCTTGAGAAATTATTACTGTAAATAAATAAATATGCATCCTTAAATGGTTAATCACTAAGCTTATTTTTTTTAATATAGTAGAATTAGTTGACAAAAGAGGTACACATAGCTTTGATAAGTATGATGATTCCTTAAGTTAGTTAGTATTCTGCAGAAAGAAATGAGTACAATTAGGACTTAGCTTACTTATGGTTATCTATTTTCGAGACATTTACTTAGAGGAATAAATAAGACATCTATCCCGGACTAGTTGACTTTGGTGTTTCAATTTATATCATCACTATTGTGTAAGAAGAAATTTGGACATCCGAGACTTAATTGACTTTGGTGTTACGGTTTCGAATGAGTTGTGTACTTTGGATATTTGGGCTTTATACATCAAGACTGCTTGATGCGGCTTGCACATCTGTTTGGAATCTACACAAGAAAGGATTGCTGGTATAGAAGAATCTAAGACTACTTCTTAAATAGACTACGGGGAAAGACCTAACTAACGGCTTAAGCGACAATAACCATATGATTCTATCATATGAAGTTCCATCATTCAGGTACTAACCTCGTACATACTTAACTTGTGAATATATATATATATATATGATAATATAAAAATATAAATATAAATCTAAATATAATATGTGTGTGCGAGTGGTGTGTGTGTGTGTGGAGTGTGTGGTGTGTATGTAGACTTAATGGTTGATAATAAGGAGGATATTTATAAAAATTTCAAGAATTTACTTAGTAAATTCAAAAGAAATATCAAATTATTGTAACTCAACACTGTCCTTTAAACCCTAAGAAATAATTGAGGGGGGCATTAAAATGTTCCTAATAGATATTTTTGTAATATTTTATCCCCGAACGGTTAATCAATTGATATCCAAAAAAGGATTAACATTTTGGATAAGGGGAGAAAATGTGAGTAAACTGAACATAACTTGTACTGAAATGTGATCATATAAAATGGACTCAATGCACTCTACCATCGCAAATGTACTAAAATTACACATTAAACGGTGGCCCAAGTTAAAGGGCTCTTTTTTAGTGAAATATGAAAAACTCTCAAAGTAATAAATCTTTTGATATTTAAATCAAACACTTTGATAGAACTTTTTTAATGATTTTGAAGGATTTAGATGGAATAACTAAAAGACCAACCATAATACTACTTAAATATATGAGATTATAAGGTTGTGTTAGGCAAAGGTATTCCAAATCCATGATCCCACAGACCTAGAACAGGATGGATCTACCCAGGGATATCCACTAGTTAGTGTAGAAGTCCTTAGGTATGATACAAAAGGAGTAAAAGTGAGAATAAGGGAACAGTGCCGACTGATATGGAGCTAATACTGGAACAAACCCAACAAGGTATTAGTCATGAAGTCTCGGTAAGCACTTAAGGGGTCGAAGAATGAAAAAGAATTGTAAGGATAAAGGGTGAAAAGAAAGAAGCCCTCCATACACTTAGGCAAAAACCAGGTCAATACATAAACTGTCAGAAACACTAAGTTGTTGTCTGACATTGAAGACAGTCATAGACCCAGTGACGATATGCACAACCCTCCCTAGACACTTAAGGTCTCTCAAAAGACTCTTGTTTCATTTCTCACGGAGATTACACGCATTTCTATCGACTTTCTCACTTCGAGTTATATGAATGAATTAAAAAGAGGTAGTTTGCTCACAGCCTTCCGATCACTAAACTAAAAGTATGCACTATTGATATCTAGAGCCAGAAAGGAGATCATCCATAAATCTCATTATGACGACTTGTCAAAATTATGCTTGCTCTCTCCACATAAATGTTCTACATAACGAGAAATCTATAAAGAATCCGTACGTAATCTCCTTAGATATTTGCCAGAACATTAGAGTTGATACTCAAGTTAATCACATTGAAGATGGGAAATCCTGATTGAGCCAACAACAACAACTCTTAGTATTTCTTGTACGATTCAAATGAATCAAACTTGTGACAACAGGAAAGAAACGATAGTGCGATTCTAAAATGAATCAAACTTGTTCCAGTAAATGAATTGACGGTTGATGATGAACTTTTGAAATGATTAACACTCTTGATGTGTCACAAAAACACTTTAGCAAGTGACACGTCGATTGATTTTCAAATCGATTTTCTATTTCAATCAGTGAGACTTCGTCTTGCTGGTTCACTCATACCGTGTTGTCTGCTTTGAGACACTCTAGTAATAAGAACGGCTAGTGCAGCTGCGAAACCCTGTCAAGGAGATTCTTTGAAATTCTACCTGATCACAGGCAATATTTATAATGATCAACGGGGAACCGTGGTTATTACAGCCATATTTGACGAAGTGACAAAGACACTCTCGTCCATATATGTTGACTATCACTAACCTAAACCTACAGGTATTCCTGAAGATGGCAGCAGCTAGACGTGGACAAGTCAGATTCATAGCCGCATGCTTATACTCGACTAACAAAAGTAAATACATCATGAAAGCTTAAGTACATGTTTCAAAACTTCCACTACTCTGATACCGAATGTCTTTCTCGAAGTGACGAAGTGTTATAGTTAAAGAATTTCAAGAAAGATGTCTTATTCAAGCTTTCAAGACCAAGAAACAACAACAGTATGAGCATGTCGGTCCAATAGTCACAAGTTCACAAGATGGCAAAGTTTACAAGAAGGCGAAAAGAGATTACGCTTGGTGGATGATCTCAAGATGCTCAAGATCACATATTCACATTCAAGTCAAGCTAAAGGAGCAAGCTCAAGCCTAAAGTCAATGATAACTACATCAATTCACAAGTTAATGATTGAAGTTAAAGTCTACGAGCTCAAGACAAAAGTTAAAGCATAGTATACTAGGTTTAAGTCTTTGTAAATTGGAGTGACCTCCCTTAGGGGGAGATTGTTAGAAACACGAAAAGTATCGGTCACTTTCAATAATAGTTAGTCAAAGCCCGTAGTTAGTCCAATGTAATGATAGTAATCTAATAGGGCCAAAAGGCCCATGGAAAGCCCACAAGCTAACCATGGCCGGCCAAAGGGTTGTATAAATACCCTCTCTATGCCTTGAAGAGGGTGTTGGTTGTTTATTTTACACACACTTAATGCATTTTCTTTCTATGTTAACTTTCTCTCTCTAAAGTGTTCATCAAACCACTCTCTCTCTAAAACCACCTCTCTTTCTCTAACCTTGTATGTTATTAGATATCTTTCACAAATTGTTCAATTCAAACAAGTGATCAAATGTAGGTTCAGTTTGGTTCACAAATGTGTTATTCTTTTGAAAAAATTTCTTATATGAGTTTGCCATTGAAGTTCAGAAAATGCATGTTGTTTCAAGTTTAAAAAAAGCTTTTTGAAAGTCTATTATACTCATCTTTTTCAACCATGTTGTGTTGTTTGTTAAGCTCAGCTTTAAGTTTGAGACACTTGTTGCACATTTCCACATAATTCACAAAAGCATGCATAACAGCAGAAGAATTCACATTCACAGAAGTATTTATATCCATCGAAGAATTCACAACAATATTCACAATATCTTGAGAAATGATTTGATCTAAGAGTCGATCGTTTTCAATCAAAAATTATTTCTTTTGAATGTCAAGGCATTGTTTATCTACAAAATACTGTTGAACAACAGCTTCTATCTGGTTAAAAACTATTTGTACTTCCGTTAACTCATTTAAAAGATCTTTATCAAAAACATAAAATATGTCTTTTAAGGTCTTTAAAAATGGAATTTTTTTTTATAAAAAGAGCTTTAGTGTGTTCAAACTCCCATTTCCCTTCTGTTAAAGCATTGAGTGTAATTCGCTTTTTCACCACATTGTCAAATTGGCCAAGATGGTATTTAAGCTTTTTAAGGCTTGTATTAACCAGGATTACCTTAGGAAGTTCCCGAGGAGCCTTAATTTTGACAGGTAATGAAGCAGATTGGTCAGTATTAGGGTGTATAGCTAGTAACCAGAGAGCTTGTTCATTAGACAGTTCTTGTTGTGGAACAAAACGTTTACTAAAATCTTTAGATAATCGATTTAACTCCGCATAATTAATTGGTTTAATGTTAACTTTCTTTTCTAAAACCATTGGATCACTTTGTTTTAAAAGCATTTTGGATCGACTCTCTTCCTCAAGCATCAAAGTCTCTTCTGAATCCACAATTGAAATCACATTGGTTTCCTTAGCAATAACACTACCATCATAAAGCATTGGCCTAATCTGCTGAGCTTTCTTAAGATAGAAAGGATTTTGAAAACCAAGAGCCTGTTTAAGGTTGTTATCATAGAAAACTTGTGGTTTCATGAGCATAAGCACAGTTTGCGTGGATTGACCCATTTTTAAACAATATTGTCCAGTTCTTTAACTTTCTTTTACAAAGTAATTTTTTTATCAATATTCTTAGTTTCCTTTTCCTTTGATTCATTTTTGAGAACATTAAATGTTTCCGTTAACAATTCTTTTTCCTTTAATTGTTCGAAAAGAGTTTGTTTAAGAGAGTTAATTTCCTTTTCAAAATTTACAAACTGTGCATTTTTTTCTCGAATTGTATCATCCATTATAAGCTTTTCTCTAGTACTTAAATCTACATTTTGTCTTTCTTCTAGCAATTTCACCCGTTCTTTGTATCTTTCAAGCTCAGCAGATAAGGATTCATTTGGCGAATTTAGATTGTCCTAATTGACCCTGTTTATAATTAGTTACTTGATTTGATAGTTGTTCAAACACAAATAATATCATGGCATCTTGTTGTGCAGAAGAATTTGTATCCTAAACAGCTGCATTTTGTGTTTTAAGCAGATACAGAGAGTAAGGAATGATATTGCTATCACTGGTTATCTCATTCTCTGGATAATTTACAAGATGTGTTTGTTCAGAATATGGAATCTCTTGCACACTTTTATTTAGCATATCATTAGGAGTGTTTTCAGAGTGAGGTACCTTGGAGAGAACATTTGATCCGTAACTAGACAGATTGGCCATAAGAACTGCTTTGACTGTAGAGATTTCGTCACAGTCAGAATCATATGCATCCAAATCATCTGTTTGATATGTTGCATTGTGTGTAATGATCGTCTGTGTAACTGGACCTTCTGCAACTCCAGGGTCTGCCAAAATTCCAATTCCTCCTCATTCAAAACTTTACCAGATCCTTGTGCTTCAACCAAAAGAAGTTTGTCCCTAAACCATGTAGCATCCCTTTTCCTCTTTAGCTTTGGGCATTGTCTTGCCATGTGACCTTCCCTTTGGCAGTTAAAACACTTTATAACTCTTTGTTGACCTGAATTATTCCTTCTTGTTCCTGATATGTTAACCTTTGTTCTTGAAGTAACCGCAGCATAAGAATTTGATCTCCCCTGTAGTGGTTGAACAGTCACCCTGCCATCATGAAAAGTTGCTTGTTGTCTTGGGTTAGAAGAATTTCTTAGCTGATTATTGGTAGTTGGGAAACAAGATGTGACGACAGTAGACAGACATGACATAATTTTGTTAATGGCATCAATAGTGTCATCTCCTTGCTTAAACACAGGAACTGCTGGACCAGAGTCTATCTGAGGAAATTTAGAAAGATATGTTTGTTGATTAACTATGGAGACAATATATTCAATTTAAGGAATGGATTGTGGTTGTGGACAAGCATCTTGATGTATTGTAGATGAGTAAGGATTAGGATATTGTGCTGACGGATAATTAATTGCAAGAGGTGTGGATAGATAAGTAGTTGAGTAATGTTGTATGGGATGAATTGATCCATATTGAGGAGACTGAAATGGTGAAAACTGTTGTTGGAACTGAGGATTGTTGTATGAAGATTGATAAGTGTTGAAGTGAGACGGTGTCATATGATGATTCGCAACTAGTACAAGTGGATCTTGACTGCGTTCACACATAATACGGACTTCATTTGCATTAGGGGGGGGTGTGGGGGGGGTTGGGGGGGGGGGGGGGGAGGTGGGGGGTTGGGGGGGGGGGGGGGTGGGGGGGGGGGGGAGGGGGGGGGGGGGGGGGGGGTTGGGGGGGGGGGGGGGGGGGGGGGGGGGGGGGGGGGGTGGGGGGGGGGGGGGGGGGGGGTTGTGGGGGGGGGGGGGGGGGGTGGGGGGGGGGGGGGGGGTTGGGGTGGGGGGGGAGGGGGGGGGGTGGGGGGGGAGGGTGGGGGGGGGGGGGGGGGGGGGGGGGGGGGGGGGGGGGGGGGGGGGGGGGGTGGGGGGGTGGGGGGGAGGGGGGGGGGGGGGGTGGGGTGGGGGAGGTGGGGGGGGGGGGGGGGGGGGGGGGGGGTGGGGGATGTTCATGTTGATCAAAGATATGCACTAATCGATCGAAGTTGGAATTATGCTAAATCTTTTACAAGTTTTGACAACACCACAAACTTCTCCATTTCAGGTGGAAGACTGTAAGAAACTTGTTAATGAGACCTAACTTGCTCTAATTTTATTTTGTAAATATTCATGTCATTGATCAGCTCAGTAAATCTCAAGTAATACTGATGAAGTGATTCTACCGTGATGTGAGCAAACTTATCAAATGCATCATACAATTTACACTTCCTTTCTTGCTTTGTCAATGATGTACCTTGCATTAGTAGTTGAATTCTTTCCCATAGATCTTTGGCAACTCTGTGATGATTAACGAGTGAATAGACATCAGATGGTAGTCCTTGAAGAATGATATTAGTTGCCTTGAGATCACAATCAGCTTAAATTTTCTCAGTTGCAGACAATTCCTCATATTTCTTTATCCTGGTCATACCATTTTCTTCAATCATAGGCCAAATGAGTGGACCATGTTCGACTGATTCAAGTATCATTCTTCTATGCTCTCTGTTTTGCATGTATAGTTCCATTATGCTTTTTTTAAGAATCATATAGATCTTTGTCCAATATTGGTGGACGATTGTCCGCACCAGAAAGTATCATAAATTCAGCAAGAGTAGTCACTGTTACTTAGGTTTGTTACAAGATTACTTGTTGATCGAACAGTGATAAGAAGTAATTGTGTTAAAGTGATGTCCTTTGGTCTTGAGATTACACGGGATTTTACAATTTTTGATGAAACTAGAAAATAAGTAAATATTTCACGAGATTTTATACACCACAGAAAAAACTTTATATATCTTTTGGAAGCAATGTATAAATCTCCTATGCAAAATGGTATTAATCTCCCAAGGTAAGTGTATAAATTATGCAAGTGTAATGTATAAATCACACAAGATAAATGGTATAAATCGCCTAAAGAAAGTACACGCATAAATGTCGCCTAGGGTTATTATAGCTGTTGTAAATCGCCCAAGGATGAAACGCGTATAAATTGCCCAAGGTTAAAACACGTATAATCGCTCTCCCCAAGGTTGAAACAACGTTATAAATCGCCCAAGGCTAAATCACGTAATAAAACGGTATAAGACCCCGATGTTTTAAGGGTCATTTACGACTCAATAAAATTCACAATGTATTTTAGATTGTACGCTTGCTTTTAAATCGTAATCGATAAGTAAATTGCTAAGCTAAAAATTATCGTCAAAGTTAAATGGGCATCAAACATTAAAGTGTTTCCATCAAGCAAGTGTTAAGTAATAATTTTTGATGATAAATTATTAACATTGTTCATTTTATTATTTATTGGTTTCGTAAAGTGTTTACGTTTCGCGATAAAATACGTTTAGGCATACCCGGAACCACCAAAACTTTTCTACGCTTCAACAAATACCCACAATTATACCCAATACCCAAAATTTACTAAATAACATCACCTATATGTATACAAGGTCGGATTTGATAGAAAAGGGTCAAGAAAATATCTCATTTTCTTGCAACTTGCTATGTACAATACCAACTTAATAAAACCTTAAGACTTTTACAAGGCAAGACCATACCTAGACCAAAAAGACTTCCCTAAAATCCTCATCTTGTCTATGACTTTATTATAGCAATCTTGACTAGCCTATGATACATATAAGTCTTACACACTAGAAGTAAACACACACACTCTCATTTCCTTAAGTGAAAAACCACAAAACTCTCTCATCCTCACCCTTATAGGCCACGGCTTGAAACCACCACCATCAAGCACCCATACAAAATTTATTTCCAACATTTACACATATTCCTACATGATATCTAAGATGACCTAAGGTGTTTATAAGGATTGGTTAAGCATTTACAAGTGTTGAAGCAAGAAAAGGAATATTAGGGTTTCATATTGGATTAGGGTTTCTTGGTTGTGAAAGCTAGGGTTTTATATCTAAAAAAGGGTTTAGATATTATCGTCTACCATTATTCAACATCATAAGGTTATCTAAAACTCTTAATAACTTTACATTTATCATTTTATGTGTATATATGTTTTATGTAGTTAATCACCATTTAGGAAATGTTTTAATATGTAAAATGGATTTTTTACTTATGATTATGCCTTGATAAACTTTTTCACATGTTATGTGGATGTTAATATGATGTTATAATAGAAGTATAAGTCTTGTACACTCTTGGTTTATGTATAAAAAGTTTATGTATAAACTTGTTAATTTAGGGTTTACTTAATAAGTTATGATTTAAAGGTGTTGATAAGGACCTTAATACCAAGGACCTTGACTTATGGAGTGGACAAATAAAACTATTATATGTAACACATATGATATATAAGGTTGTGAAGGATTTTGTGGTAACTTTATTAAGTTGGAAATTATAAAAAAACAAGTGTAATATATGTAATTATAGAATGATGTAAGAGGTTGTTGTTTTGATTCGAATTCAAAACATTGGGTCTAACATTTTTATAAAATATTACGTCTCATGACAATTCCAAAAAGGTAAGAAACTCAAAAAACGGATTAATAACGGAGAAGATACGTAGTTTACGAGTTACACGTTAATTAAACGCGTTATAAAAGAGACTTTATAAAAACAAGTTATAAAATACTTCTAATATATTAAATTTATTTTTTTTCACAGATAGCACTTAATTTTATTATTCCAAAACAATTCGGATCATAATTTTTGGATCAATAACGAAGGAGTTATGAATTACGCGAGATTATATACTTAAATGTATAAAAATACTTTTATAAACAATTTTATAAAAATATAACATGATTACGTCAGTAAATAACATTTTGAAAACACCATTAATATGATATAACTTTTAATAACAAAGACGTGCTCGAAAGAATCGCTAAAAAGGGAGCTATAACGAATAAAATACGACATTTACGGGTTTTACGATAATTAAATCTATAAAAATAATTTTATAAACTGTTATGAACAGTAAAAGTACTGTTCACCAGTAGGTCAAATATATGAAAAGGTAATATTTTGATAACTCGTCTTAATACGAAAGCGTGGACATAAGAAACGTAAGAAACGGGCTTAAAACGAAGAAATCGCGTCGTTTTTGCTATTGAGATATTTATAAAAACGTGTTTAACTTTAAAAATATTATTTCCACAAACACGATTATGATGGTGAATAGCTATATAAAATTGTAATTTGGCATTTAGTTAATCAAACTATCTTGATAACATATACGACCTACGATTTAAATTGTTGCATTCCGACATCTTATTTGGATTATCATTAACTCAAGGTGAGTTCATAGCCCCACGTTTTACATTTTAATGATTTACAAGTTTTGGGGTAAGAAACATATGCATGTTTTACAATTGGACGCAAGTGGACATTTTACATTACGATTACGTGTTTGCCTAAGTAGCGATAACCCTTTGAGCCTATTATCTTGAACTGACAATTACTTGTTGTGAGCGTGAATGTTATAAATAGATCTATTTGGGGTTGACATCCCCGTTCGGGTGAGTCATGCTTACTGTGCCGGTTTTCCGGACAACGAACGTATACCATGTCGGACATAGGATGTTGCGGGTTAGAACATTATCACGGGCAATGTTGGCAATTTATATTGCAATTCATACATGTCGAGCTTCAGTGTCATGAGCTTAGGAAAACGTAATTACATTTTATGATGTTTGCATCTGTTGCATTATCATGGGAAAATCTTGCGGTACTACATTATACATTTTACAAACCTATAAATTCACCAACATTATTGTTGACGTTTTAAGCAATATTTTCTGAGGAGATCAATAAGGTGCAAGACCAGGAATACATTGGTGGTCGTGATTTTGGAAGTTATATGTATAAAAGATTTGGTTGCATTACATTTTGGGGATATATCTGTTATGAACTAAAATTTTTGTATTTTGAACAATGAACAAGTAAAGTTTCAGACTTGTGTAACAATAATTTGTTAAATCCAATGTATCAGTTTTAAACTACTTTTAAATGGCCGTTCTTATATATATCTTGTGACAAAGCAACATATCTAGGAGAAGCAATCTGAGGAGTAGTGCATGATTAAGTAAATACATCTTTTTATCGTAAAGTTATCACCAGTAGCTTAGATTATATTTAGTTTAATTAGCTAAAACAAATCAAACTCTTAAAACCATGATATTCACTTGATTTCTTAAAAATATATGTTAATACAAATAATGTCTAAAAACGTTATTTATATTTTTTGACCTCTCAACGTTTTGATAATAACAAAATGTAAAAACGTTTACGATAAAAATAAACGTTTACAAATTATTAATCATAAAATTTCATTTTTAAGACTAATCATTTAAGGTATGTACAAACAAATCATTAAGCATGATTAGTGATCAAGAAAATATTCTTTCTTAACCATTACATTTTCACAAAAGTATTTCTACAAATTAAATATACAAAAATACTTTTTAATAAAAGAAAATGTTTTATTTAAATAATAAATTTTAAACACGGTTTTCCCTCCAAAATGGAAGCTTCTATACCAGATACAACCTTCCCCACAAAAAAGACAAAAACAGAAGCGTACTCTAGTGGTGGCGCCCTTATAGGCCTGACGCACCCCCAGATATATCTGGGATCGCCAGGACCGCCACCAGCTAGCCGTTGAAAATCCTGTTTATAAATACTTCAGTATTTCTGGCAGAAAAGCATACCTCTTTGCACGAATTTTTCCAATCTTCTTTCTCTCTCTAAAAATATTCTTTCTCTCACTAAATCTCTTGATCATTAACATTGTTTGATCTTGTTTCAAGTGGTCCAATCTCTTTTTCTCATCTCTCCTCTTCTCTCTATCAAGTGCAAGAGAAGAACATTCGTATTCGCCAAGAAACGAATTGTTATTTAGTGATCTCTCCTCTCTTCTTCCAAGTATTAAATCTCTATTGTAATTCTCTTGTGTAATTGTGTGATTCGAATTGTGTGTAAATCTGATAGTGTAGATCTTGTGATTGTGTAGTGCTTGTGAAGTGGTAGATTGGTTCTAGCTAAGATTAGGACTTGACATTTAGCTTAGTGACAGAAAATAATGTAAGCGATGTGTAAACGATTTTCTTGACCTGAAGGGAGCTTGTTAACATAGTGAATTCTCGAGTAGAATACTTAGGGAGTGGAGTAGGGCGAAGAACAGCTTCGTAGCCGAACCACTATAAATATTGGTGTCTTGGTTTGATTGTTCCTTCTCTCATCTCTTTATATTGTTGTGATTGTTATTTATTTTTTGATTAGTTGTAGCTAGTAGAGACGTACATTGTTGGTTTATATTGTTGGTTGGTTGAACATATACTCGAATCTAAGTATTTTGAAAGCAAACTTTTAAAACGTAAAAAGAATCGGTAAACTATTCAAACCCCCCTTCTAGTTTCCACAATTGGTATTAGAAGCCGATGTCACTCAAGATTTTTAAAATATACTGTATTTTAAAGCTTGAATCGATCTATAGATTTTGACAAATATCTAGAAGGGCAATCCATGGAAAGACCACCACTTTTTGAAAGTGTTAGTTTTATTTATTGGAAAAATAGATTCGAGACATATGTCAAATCAAAAGATCTTGATCTTTGGCATGTTATTACTAACGGTGATTTTTAACCTATTCAACAAAATCCGAAAACCAAATTAGATGATGTTATCCCTTTTGAAAAACAAAATGATGATCTTAAAAAGAAGCTTGCAAAAAATAATGAAGCCAAAATGGTTATTTACAATGCTTTGCCAAGAAAAGAATATGAAATTTTTTTCATGTGTAATACGGCAAAAGAAATTTGGAAAACTTTTTAATCACCCATCAAGGTAATAACCAAGTCAAAGATAACAAGATCGACCTTTTGGTACAACAATATGAACAATCCATCATTTCTAAAGACAAATCTATAGATAGTGCTTTTGCTAGATTTAATACTATCATTACTAGTCTAAAAGCTCTTGATGAAAGTTATTCTAGCAAGAATTATGTTAGGAAGTTTCTAAGGGCTCTACATCCTAAATGGAGAGAAAAGGTCACGACGATTGAAGAGTCGAAAGACTTAACATCACTGTCACTTGATGAACTCATTGGAAATCTCAAAGTTTACGAGATGATCATCAAGAAAGATTCTAAAATAGTCAAAGCTAAGGTAGAAAGAAAATCTCTTGCTTTAAAGGATAAGAAAGAATTTAGCGATGAGGAGTGTTCAACTTCCAGAAGTGAAGATAAAGAATACACCATGGCGGTTAGAGACTTCAAGAAGTTCTTTAAGGGAAGAGGTGGATTCGTGAGACAACCTCATAACAATAAAAAGACGTTCCAAAGAAGCCGAGATGACAAGAATGGTAAAGGTGATAGAAAATGTTTTAGATGCGGCGATCCAAATCATCTTATTAGAGAATGTCCAAAACCACTGAAAGACAAGAACCAAAGAGCATTAGTCGGAGGTTCTTGGAGCGACAACGATGAAGAAGATGATGAAAAAGTCAAAGATGAAACATGTCTCATGGCTCAAGCATCAAATGAGGTACGTTCCGAATCCTCTTACTTTAGTGATGAAAACTCATCAATAGATGATTTAGTTTTAGATAATGAATATGTTAAACTGTGCAAAATGAGTTTAAAGATAATCACTAAAAACAAAAGATTAAAAGCCACTAGAAATAGTTTAGAAAAAGAACTTAGTATTCTAAAATAAAAAGTGTCTACACTCGAGAAAAACAAGGGAGTTGATCTCGAATGTGTAAAGTGTCATATGCTTAAAATTGAGAATGAAAAACTCAAAGAGGAAGCCATTAGATTAACTAAATTTGAAAAGAGTACACGTTGTCTAAATGAAATGTTAAGTAATAAAAAACCCTCCAGAGAAAAATTAGGTTTAGGGTTTAATTCATTTAAAGCATCATATAGTGGAACAAAGGAAATAAAATTTGTGAAATCCCAAAAAAGGCGTCTTCTGATAGAGTTCTCATAAATATGGGCGGCCCCCATATTGTATAGGCGGCCCCCAAAGAAATTATGGGACCACTAGTAATCACGCTTGGATCTAAGAAAAATGTGTCTTTTCAAAAATCTATTTTGGGTCCTAGACCAAAACATTTAATAGTAAACAACGTCAAAGTTCCCATTGTCAAAACCCGAAGTTGGTTTTTCAAAACCTAATTTGAGATCAAAAACTCCACCACCTAGAAGATTAATAACTCTTATTCTAGAAATAGAACACCACAACCAAGAAGAAATGATGGTAGACAAAGTCGACCACATGGATTTCCCGTAACTTAGAATAATTTCCAAAATCAAAGTTACATACCTTGGGGAATGATTTCATCATTTCCACATCCCAACCAAATGCAACAAATGAATGGGATGTTCAAAACTAATAACTTTGAACCCATGAGATATCGGGGACCAAATGTTTGAGTTATTGTCTTATATAAATAGATATGCCTTGGAGTCAAATTGGAACCCGATGAGTGGATAAAGGATAGCAGATGCTCTAAACATATCATGGGTAACCGAAAGCTCTTCTCAAGCTACAAGGCATACAACGGAGGTAATGTTATTTTTGGTATCAATCTTCGCGGTAACATCATTGGCAAAGGTAAATTTTTGAAAGACTCTCTCAAAATAGAAAATCTAGAACATGTAGATAACTTAAGATTTAACTTGCTAAGTGTAGGACAAATATGTGATAATAAGTGTAGAGTAACTTTTTTTGAACATAATAGTAAAATTACTAAGGATTGTAAGGTCATAGGTAGAGGTTTGTCTAGCAACGATTGATGAAAACTCCACGTTGTGGCATAGGAGATTAGGTCATGCTAATATGCGTCTCATTTAATCGTTAGCATCTAAGGAATTAGTTAGAAACTTACCTAAGCTTAAGTTTGATCATCACTTCTGTGATGCTTGCAAAATTAGAAAACAAGCTCACGCTAGTCACAAAGCTAAGAATATAGTCTCAAGTATCGACCTGTTTCCAGACCCTATATATAAAGGACCCAAAACTCAGTTTTAGGGATGCAAGTGAATCCCTAAACCACCAAGTCGACCAAGAGACGATCAGAAGAGCCTAGAAGGTCAGAAAAGAGCCTTAAGATCATAGGAAAACTCTTGTAATCTTTGCCCAACCGAATACGCGTTCGATCGTGGTTTCTTTACTTTAATCATTCATATATCAAACCGTGTGTATTTTTACAATGACTATCGGCTGATACCTTTAGGTATCAGCCATGTTTATGAAGATCTAATGTTTGGTTTGTTTATCTCGATTGCTTAATTTATCGTTGATTGTTGTTTATGTTTATCAATTTATATTCATTTACGTGATTAAGTATGCGACCTATCATTCAACTGGGTCTAGTCCTACATATTTAATGCGCTGCAACTTCGGTGTTGTTTGGGCGTAGGCTAAGAGTCCGAGATAGCTCTCCATATTGATGAATTTGAGTTGAAAAGTGAAACATCATTGCCCAAATGTGATGAAGAGGAAGAAAATGCTTTATACTTTAATGATCTATTTCATTTTAACGTAATTTATCCCGATGATTCAAAATCGGATAAGGACAATGATGATGAGATCGATATTAAACAGTTTTCGGGGAATAATGAAATAAATGTCGATGATGGTGCCTATGCATGTGGGTCAAATAAGCTTTTAGAAACAAGTCATGATACATCTAATAAATTTTTCAAAACTAAAAGTTTTATCAAGGGGTTAAATTTTAATATCATGACTTGGAATCATCTTAACAAAGGGATGTTATTCATTTTCCTAATCAAGAATTTGTATGTGCCATTTGGCATCCCGTTCGACCCCAAATTGTTTTATAAGGATGGGATTAAATTGGGGCAAGTCTAACTTAAAGACTTTTCTGTAAACAAAAGTGCTTGCCGGGAGACAACCCGGAATGTATTTTCAATTTTTATCAAGTCTGTCTTCCTAGACTGTCTTTAACTGGGTCTAGTCCTACATATTTAATACGCTACAACTTCGGTGTTGTTTGGGCGTAGGCTAAGAGTCCGGGATAGCTCTTCATATTGCAATTTATATATCTAGAATCATAGGATCACAACTATTGACCTATCTTTGCCTTTAGTTTAGTGAGCTTAGTTGGGCCATAAGGTGACCTTGGTATCAATGAGTATGTTCTTATTCCATTGGTAAGGACTCGGACAGTGGACTACTAGTATATAAAGAGTCGTTAAGCAGTAAGTGGGTAAAGTCTTGATGAGCTAGGGTTTAGTAAGAGCACCATTACTTAGATCTTAAGATAGATTATAATCAACATAAGGATGCTTTATGTGGATGCGTCTAATTATGACAGGATTAGCGTGTCTAAGGTCTTAGAAATAAGTACCGAAGAGCTCTAAAGTCTAGGAAATGATATGCCCTTCGAGATAAGACAATCATTGCACTATTAAACAAACCTGCATTTTATCGGATTATTCATGGTTGATACATTTTCCTTACATTAGTTCTTGACCGCTTCTCTATCGTTTGTTTGTCTTCTTGTGTGTGTTTATTGCTTTACTTGTCATCAAAACCTTAGGTTAGATACACACAATTGTGCTAGTCTCTCATGCTGAAACCCCCCTTTTTTTTGCATGTTTTTTAGGTTAACTTAGATAGAAAACTAAAGGTGGTTGGAGATAAAAATGGAATAGAGAAAGTTTTGCATCGGGCCTAAAATACTGATGAAATTAGAATAAACCGCTCTACGCTCATCTCAGTGATCGACACCCTACTTACCACGAAACTACTACCGATCAGGTACACTGCCCGTTAAAGTGTTGTTTTTGGTTGAGTCAGCAAAATATAAATTTAAAACTTGAATCATATAAAAAACAACCCTACACTACAACACATCAGTGTCTTCCATTTCCACATCCCAACCAATTGCATCAAATGCAAGGGATGTTTAACACTAGCAACTTTGGACCCATGAGACATTGGGAACCAAATGTTTGAGTTATTGTCTTATATAAATAGAAATGCCTTGAAGTTGAATTGGAACCCGATGAGTGGATAAAGGATAGTGGATGATCTAAACACATGACGGGTAACCGAAAGCTCTTCTCAAGCTACAAGGCATACAACGAAGGTAATGTTATTTTTTGTAGTAATTTTCGCTGTAACATCATTGGCAAATGTACTTTCAAATAACTCTCTCAAAATAGATAATGTAGAACATGTAGATAACTTAAGATTTAACTTGCTAAGTTTAGGACAAATATGTGATAATAAGTGTAGAGTAACTTTCTCTAAACATGATAGTGAAATCACTAAGGATGGTAAGGTTATTGGTAGAGGTATTAGGAAGAAAGGCTTATATGTGATGAAATTAGGAAATAAGCCAAAAGATAAAATCTGTCTTGCAACGATTGATGAAAATTTCACGTTGTGGCATAGGAAGTATTTCACGCTAATATGCTGTCTCCAATTCACTCGTTTAAGCATCTAATGAATTAGTTAGAAACTTACCTAAGCTTAAGTTTGATCAACACTTCTATGATGCTTGCAAAATTAGAAAACAAGCTCACGCTAGTCACAAAGCTAAGAATATAGTCTCAATGACTAGATGTTTAGAACTCCTCCATATAGATCTCTTCGGTCCATCTGCCGTACGGAGTTACGGAGGAAACCGCTACACCTTAGTCATAGTAGATGACTACTCTAGGTATACTTGGACTAGATTCCTTAAGGATAAAACCGAAGCCTTCGATCAATTTGAAATATTTATTAAGAAAATTCAAAACCAATTAGGATGTACAATAGTGTCAATAAGAACCGACCACGGTAGGGAATTTGATAATGATGTACAATTTAGAGAGTTTTGTAATGCAAATGGAATTACACATAACTTCTCCGCTCCACACCGCACATCCTCAAATCAAATGGGGAATGGTTGAAAGAAAAAAAATAAGAGACACTTTTAAGAATATGTGTAGGACATGTTGAATAACAATCGTTCAACCTATAGCAAAGCAAACAAAAGTTATGGTGTAACCGCTACACAGATACTTCAATATACAATCTCAAACTGAATCCTCCATCTAGCCATTCTAGGGAAAAAACACCTTATGAACTCCTTGAAGGTAGGAAAACCTACTCTTGATTATTTTAGAGTGTTTGGAAGCAAGTGCTTCATTTTAAACACTAAAGACTACCTTACTAAGTTTGACCTAAAGTCATACAAAGGTGTCTTTTTAGGTTACTCCTAAAATAGTAAAGCCTACATTATCCTTAATAAACATACTAGGAAAGTCAATGAAAAATCCCAACCCCTCAACTAACATTCGAAGATGAAACCCTCCACCCAACTAAGAAATCACTCCTTGGTGGATGATGACTTAGATGAAGAAGAAGCAATTAAGGTTACCGAAAAGAAAAAACTTAGAAAATGACATTGAGGATGAAACTTTAGAAATTGACGAAATAGTCAATATTAAGGAATCTAGAAACCATCCATTAGAAAATGTCAAGAAACCTTAATCAAAGAACCCTTAGGTCACAATCCCAAAACTAAAGTAACTTATTTTGATATCAAAAAAAAAAACCTTATAAACCTAAAATGTGAATGAAGCCGTTAACGGTGAAAGTTGGATAGTCGCCAGCAAGAAGAAATAAATCAATTTATGCTATGACGTTTGGGAGTTAGTTCCACAACATAGGAATATGAAACAATCAAAAGGAACTAAGTTGGGTGTTTATGAAATAAGTTAGAAACCGATAACCGGTATTGGTTTCTCGAAATAAAATTAGGATGTACAATAGTGTCAATAAGAATCGACCACGGTAGGGAATTTGATAACGAGGTGCAATTTGGAAAGTTTTGAAATGCAAATGGAATTACACATAACTTCTCTGCTCCACGCACTCCTCAATCAAATGGCACGGTTGAAAGGAAAAATAGAACACTTCAAGAAATGAGTAGGACTATGTTGAATGAGCAATCGTCACCACAAAAGTTTTGGTGTAACGCCATAGATACTTCAACATACATTCTTAACTGAATCCTAATTAGAGCTATCCTAGGAAAAACACCTTATGAACTCTTGAGAGGTAGAAAACCTAATCTTGATTACTTTAGAGTGTTTGGAAGCAAGTGCTTCATTTTAAACACTAAAGACTACCTTACCAAGTTTGACCTAAAGTCATACGAAGGTGCCTTTTTAGGTTACTCCAAAAATAGTAAAGCCTACATCATCCTTAATAAACACACTAGGAAATTCGAAGAATCACTCAACGTGACATTCGATGAAACCCCTCCACCTCTAAGACATCACCCTTGGTGGATGATGACTTAGATAAAGAAGAAGCTATTAAGGTTACCGAAAATAAAATCTTAGAAAATGACATTGAGGATGAAACTTTCGAGCTTGACGAAGTAGTCAATATTAAGGAATCTAGAAACCACCCATTAGAAAATATCATAGGAAACCTTAACCAAAGAACTCTTAGGTCACAAGCCCAAAACCAAGGTAACTTCTTTTGTTATATATCAACTATAGAACCTAAGAATGTGAATGAAGCCTTAACGGATGAAAGTTGAATAATCGTTATGCAAGAAGAATTAAATCAATTCAATGCTAACGATGTTTAGGAGTTAGTTCCACAACCTAGGAATATGACAATCATAGGAACTAAGTGGGTGTTTAGAAATAAGTTAGACGAGAACGATATTATTTCTCGAAATAAGGCTAGGTTAGTTGCTTAAGGCTATAATCAACAAGAGGGCATCGATCATGATGAAACTTATGCCCTAGTTGCTAGACTTGATTCAATTAGGATACTATTAGATTATTCTTGTGATTTAGATTTTAAGCTATTCCAAATGGATGTAAAAAGTGCATTCCTGAAAGGTTTTATCAATAAGGAGGTATACGCGGCATAAACTCCAGGATTTATTAACTTCGAAAAACCGGATCATGTTTATAAACTAAAGAAAGCTTTATATGGTCTTAAATAAGCACCCAAAGCTTGGTATGATAGATTAAAAGCTTTCATTATTAAACATGAATACAAAATGGGAATGGTAGATAACATACTTTTTACTAAGAAGAAAAGTTCAAATCTCATCATCGTTCAAATATATGTCGATGACATTATATTCGGCTTGACTTGTCAAGACATGTGTGATGAATTTGCCAAAATCATGCATGACGAGTTTGAGATGAGCATGATGGGTGAACTTAACTTCTTCCTTGGATTATAAATAAAACAAATAGAAGATGGCATCTTTTTTAATCAATCTAAATAAATTAAAGAAATGCTTAAGAAATTTAGCTTAGAAGATTCTAAACCAATGAAAACCCCTATGTCCTTCGATACTAAACTCACGAAAGACGAAGAGTATGAGTCAGTAGATAGTACCAAGTATCGAGGCATGATAGGTAGTTTATTATACCTAACGGCAAGTAGGCGCGATATCATGTTTAGTGTCTGCCTTTGTGCCCGCTTCCAAGAGGCTCCCAAAACCTCTCACCTTGAAGCGGTTAAGCGATCTTCTGATACATTAAAGGCACTACACACTTAGGATTATGGTATCCTAAGGGGACCAACATAGAAACCGTACTATATGCCGATTCTGATCATGTGGGAGATTACGTGGACCGAAAGAGCACTAGCGGTATTTGTACATTTGTGGGATCTTGTTTGACATCTTGGTTCTCAAAGAAACAAACCGCTCTTGCTATATCCACTACCGAAGCCGAATACGTAAGTGCCGAAAAGGCATGTCAACAAGTACTATGGATGAAACAAGCTCTTATTGACTACGACGTACGACTCAATGACGTTCTGATTATGTGCGCCAACAAAGGCGCGATTGACCTTACCAAAAACCTGGCGCAACACTCTCGTACTAAACACATGAAATACGTCACCACTTTCTTTGTGATAATGTCTAGAAAGGACATATCTCAATCAAAAAAGTGCCGTCCTTTGACAATATCGTCGACATTCTTACTAAACCCCTTAAACGTGAATCGTTTAACTATCTACGTCTTGGTATAGGAATAATGGAACACATTTCATATATCGTATTAGTCCGCTTCTCCTTCTTCTAGTCTCGATTCTAATCCGCATTCCATTCTGCGTCGTGAGAATTTAACAACTTCATCCGAAGCTTGTTAAATATTTTTAATTCGCGAAATGCAAATTAGTTAGTCACTCTTCTTTGTAAATTCGTGTCAAAATTTAAATGTCCAAAAACCTGTAATACGGGTTGCCCCCATATCTCAGGCGGCCCCAAACCATTTTCGGGCGGCCCCCTGATCGATATGGGACCGCCACCAGCAGACGTCTAATATTTACACTTAATCAAAAATTTTCACAACACAAAACCAAACATACCCCTTCCCTGATGGTGCGATGAGGATAACAAAATTAACCCAAAACTCAAAATCAACCATCTAAACACTAACTGAAGATCAAATTAACACTAATAATCATTCCTAACATCATAAAGATCATCAATTATATGTCATTTCATCTATTTTCTTTCAATTTGAGTCTAGGGTTCATGATGAACATAAAAATTAAAATTGGGGATTTTTGATTTTTCTTTCAATTTTGTACAATTAGGACTACTAGGATATAATGTATAACTAATATGCTTCCCTTAGACATATGATTTACATACATTAGTGAGTTTGTCAAAAAATTGATTTCGAACGAAAACCCCAATTATATTTTCAAATCACTCACATTAGAAACATAATAAAATTGTTGTTATGCATTGTTAATACAACTTAAAAATATTTTTAAACACATGCATAATGATCTCACTAACAAAATTCGAGATACATAATTTATATGTGTTTTTTGATATGCTTGGATAAGCAAAATCAAATTAAGGAGCATTTAGGTTAGCTCTTTGGATTTTATTTCTAAGTCGAGTTAATCGTTACTCCACATTTGTCACTTTTAGGCACATACTAGAAACAATGTCCATACAATGCTACAAGTAAAAAACTATAAAACATGACCCTATTTTTTTCTCTTTAATTTTAGGTGACAATGCCTCGAATCACCAGACTAGATTACCAAAATACACGTAACTACATTCCACTCATATCAAATGAATTCGAACAACCACTACAAAACACTATTTTAATACTTGAAAAATGACACTTTCATGAGGGTAGGGTTGTAAGTCAAAATTTTGAAAACATGAGTCATATCTGTGCTAAGTTTGGATTAATTAGCTTTGATTGTTTGTTGAACATAAACGAACAAATTGTTCCTCGTTTTGTTCTTGAGTTTTATAGTCAACTCACGTTTGACTATAACTCCGAGGGTCGTTTTTTGGTCAACTTTGTCATACAAAGTATGTCATTCTCTCTCACTCTCGAGGAATTCGGTCAAATCTTAAAAATCTCTTTTAATGGTCAAGTGTCTCACACCGACATGTGGTCACTCGACTACTTGTCAATAAGTGCTCCAAGTAAAGTTCATTATAAAACCACTCCTCTCTCTCTAAATGTCATCAAGTCTCTTATTCAAGTTCCTCGACAAGGTTAAGTTACTCGTACCAAAAAAAAGAAACCCGTTGTCGTAGATAAAAACAAAATTTTAACCCGTAAAATTCAAGCTCATATGAAACCATGGGTTGATATCATTCGTGGAAACGTCATTTGTTTAGGAGGTCATCGGGATCATGTCTTTGTGTGTCTTTGTCATATGCTTTATTGCATTGAAACCTCCACTCCATACAATCTAGCATTTTTCATTCTCAAACGAATGAAAAAGACTCGAAACAAACCTAAAGAACTTTTGCCTTATGGAATTCTTTTGACTAGATTGTTTAAACATGTTATGTCCATCTCTCCTGAGTTAGCAATTGATCACTACTCTCATATGATCAAGTCATCTCCTTATTATGAGCAAAAGACGCAATCGGATCATGGCAAAAAAAGACCTCGTGATTCAAATACTAGCTCCTCTTCGACCACTCTAAATCATCCATCCCCATTTCATCTGTTAGATGACATTATTGATGATAATGATGAAGAATCATTTCCTTCCAACTCTTCTTCTCCTCCTCAAAATGTCTCTTCCTTATCTAATGTTATCTCTAGAGTCCTTCAAAACCCACCTCATAAAAGTCAACACTTGAACACCTACCTCTCTGAAACTATAAATCTTCAAACTCAACATCGAGATGATCATCAGAAAGGGTTAAGGTCAATTGGAAAAGCTCTCAAGGACATGATGAGTAGAAAACGAAAGTGAACATGTTTGCAAAACTATTAGAGATTTTTATTCTTATCTATATCAACTAGTACATTATGCTTTGAATTTTTAATCTACTCATTAGGACTATTAATGGTAAAAGATTAATTCATGTGACTTGGATGATCTTTTTAATTTTATCATCCTATCAAATTTCCATGTGAACTAATTCTAGGAGATTATGACATGCGTATAAAATTACTATATGCTAAATGATTTGCATCTTAATTTAGGACCCTATATTCTTGCTTAAATTAGTTTATTCTTGAATTTGGAAGATGTTGAAATCACTGGATATAAGAAAGGGAAAAACTAGAAAATCTCGCTCTCTCTAGAAAATGGCCCCCATAAAGAATAGGCGGCCCCCCTAATATATATGGGACCACCCAACAATATGGGACCGCCAACAGCTTGGAACGAAATTTTTAAGTTTACCTCTTTTTCTGTATCTTTGACCTTCCTATACATAGTCTCATGCTGGCATTTCCCAGTTTAGCCAAACCACTTCTTGCACCTTTTAACAATAAAACCACGCTTTGCCATTCTCTAACCTTACTTCCATTATTTAACTCATCGATCCTTCTTCATTTACCATCACCAACTTATTCTCATTATCATCTTCATACTCACCATAAATGTCTTGCTCAAACCACCATCCAAACTTCTCTAGAAAACCATGAATGTCGGTAATACAAGTATGGAAGCACAAGATATCCACTCCAAAATCATCACCTCCTTCCTAAAATGACTCACCTCCATTTCCTCCAAGAGTCCATCTTCAATCTCCTTCACCACCATCCTATAATCCACTAAGAGATCAATTGATTAACCAACTTCACAACATCTCCACCATTCTTGATTCACACACTAACCTATCTAATGCCTACATTCATGCACCACTTTCACCACCACTACAACCAATTCATCCTCACTCTCAAGTTGAATTTCACTCAAGTTTTTGTCATTGTTGCAAGTATTCTAGAAACCAATTCCACTCCTTTAGAAATGAAATAAACTTCATTTAATTTCTTCTCACCCGTCTCATACCTCAAACTCGCACTCCTCCAAACTATGTTTTACCAACTTCATCCTTTTCCCTCTTTAATTAATCATTCTCATATGATTAATCTACTTAAATAATCAACCATCCATCTTTTGATTATGACATCTCCTATGAATCAAGAATCAACTAGTCTAAACTTAATTTAATATTTATGTTATGCAAACCATTATAATCTTGCAAGAGCTGGCCAATCTTAATCTCACAAGCTCTTTCATATTCATCATCAATCTTCTCACCTCGAAATCTTTTATAGCTTAAATAATTCGATATACCCTTAATCTCGTCATCGACCATTAGCTGCTCACGCATCATTTCCTCGATACTCATATTCTCCTTTTTCATTCTTCGATCTTCTTTTATTTCTTCAAGCTCTTCTCGTATTTACGCAGGTCTTGTATAATTCCTTGATGAATCGAACGGAGTCCTGCGGGGGTTGTGGTTTGGTCAAACCCGTAAGAAATCATACTCGGATTAGGGTTCATAGTAAAGTCCATTGAATCGTTGACAATTGATAATCATAGTGAGGACCCCCGCAATAAGCACAACAAAGATATTGTGGTGAAGTTAGTGGAAAATTATTATCAAAATTTTGATCGAAACAAGGGTCCGGATAAGAGTTAAACGGAACTTGTGTTGGACAATCGTAACCAAAATGAGCATCATTTCCACATAACTCACAAATAATCGTCTCGTATCGGGGTTGTGAAGAGCAGTCGGAAAAATATTGAGAATTATCGAAAGAATTCGGATTACATCGTGGACAAAATGAACCGACAAATTGCTCTCCACACCCGTAGCAAGGTTGATAAAATGAAGACATGTCGAAGAATTAATCGAATAAGAGGGTAAAGAGAATAAGAATAAATGAGTAAGAGGATCGAGAAGAATATTTATAGATTTTTCAAATAAAACATAAGGAAAAATAAGAAAGAAAAATATTTTTGGATTTTTATTTTTAAGATAAAAGGAAAATATTTTTGGGGTTTTTTTTTTATAAAGGAAAAGGAAAAATAAAAAATAAAATAAGAAGAAAAATATTTTTGGATTTTTATATTTTTAACTATTTTTATATAAGAAAATATTTACAAATGAAAGCAATTAACTTCACGGGGAAGGATCTTCAAAAACACTAATCTTTGAACGAAACGCGAAAATCGTACTCATGTAAGTAGATGAAGGGGGTTTGGTAGTTTGTGTGGTCAAATATATACGATAATAAAACAGAAAAACAAAAAAATCAAAAAACAGAAAAAGTAAAAAAGTAAAAAGGTTATATTGCTGTCACTATCCCCGACATAATAACGGCGCCAAAAATTTGATCCCGCCAAAATAACACACAACACATATATATATATAATATATATATATATATATATAATATAAAATATAATAATATATATAAATATACGTATAATAAGGGAAGTTACAATTATAGTAAGATAAGTTATTTTCCGTCGGGTAAAGAATTCCACTTTTAAACCAAAGTAATATCTCTAAAAAAAACCATCCCGAGTTGTTTATATCCCTAACGAGTACAATTTGAAATTGTTTAAGTCGTGATCCGCGCGTTTGAAATGGTATTTAAAAATTTTTGATTTTGTTTTCTAAATCTACTAAAGGGAAAAGCATATAAAAAACACGCTAAGTTATACTAATTATAAATCTAAGATTAAATCTATGAGATTATACAAAAAAAATGATCTAAAAATATAAATGACTAATATGCTTGCTAAGACGTGAAATATTCATTAAGTGCGGGCTTAAAGAAATTAAATGACAAATAAAATGCTTAAAAATAAATGACAAGAAATTAAATTGCATTAAAAATAAATGACGAAATGTAAATCGAAAAAAATACTAATGACTAATTAATTTTTAAATCTTTTTAAACCCGCACCTAAATTTCAAATCACTAATCACTTAGCAAACACAAGATATCTACTCACTTCTCATAACAATAAAATAAGCATAGCAAAACATTATTAAACTAAGCTACACTAATTAATTGAAAAGGGATAGAAAATTGAACCGAATTGAAGACCCGTAATTAAACGAAAACCACCCGATTTATTTAACTAAAACAACTAATCAAAGTTGGTCTAGCTAAATAAACCCGTAAGCTCCTCGCCTCATGAGTAGACCGGTGCCAAAAATCACAAATTCAATAAACTAAAAACTGTTAATAGTAAAACAGTTATAATGCTATTTCTATTACTTATTCTCTACTAGAAATCAACAATTAACAAACCACACGAGGCCCAAATTAACTCGAACCAAACGGCCCAAGATCAATTCCTAATTTCCAAAAGTGAGTCCAATTTCAATCACAAAGCCCATGTAAATTTAGCAAACCAAACGCACAGATTAACTGGAATGGAGGTTTAAGCACTAGTCTAACATGAATTTTTTTATAAGCTAATCAATTCTCGTTTTACTTAACTAAATAAAATGCAAAAATCACAAGCTAACCACAATTAGTCAATCGAAATAATCTCAAGCTAACGGAAATGAACCCAAATGAATTTCTAAATGGGACGACTTTAGAAAAAAAAATAGAATACTTACTAACCGTAAATCGCAAACTTAATAAGCCATGTAAACTGGATGAACGAAATAGGCGTTTTAAACTAGATGAACTCGAAATCAACCATTTAAGCTAAACGAAATAAAGCTAAACCGAGATCTATACATATTAAGCCTATTCGTGATAAATTAAGCATTTAACTATTTGATTAAGCAAACTAGAAACAGCAACAAGTAACTAGAATAAACTATAAGCATTTAGACTATTAAAATGATGAATCGAATAAGCACATAAGCTCATAAAAATTGGATCTAACACTTTAAGATCAAGTTAAAATGAAAAAACTATGTAGAAGCTAATTAAAACAGAAAATAAGAGCTTTTGACACAATAAAAACGGAATAAGCACATAAATAAGCTAAACTCGAGCTTATTAGAGCTTATTGTTGGGAATTATGTTTTCTTTTCCTAACTTAGTACCGACAATATTAATAGTTAGTACTGATAGTTATAGTTAGTACTGACAGTATAAAATGTTAAGTACTGTTCAGTTAGTTAGTACCGATAGTAGAAATTTGTTAGTACCGTTTAAGAGATGTGTATGAGATATTTTAGGAAAAGATATGTATTATCTTTTACGCATTTTGTAAGCCTATTAGGGTTTATCCTTGGTCTATAAAAGGATCCCACTTGGCATAATTAGAGACACAAACTCAATACATCTCATACAAATCATATCTCATAGTTAGTAATCTGTAATCACTCAAAGCAGATTAATAGAAATTATTATTTAGTTTTTCATTGTTCTTCTTAGTACTTGTGTTAAGATTCCGCATTAACACATAGTATTTATAGTCAGTGTTTCTATATAGTCAAACTGTATTTATTTTGCCTAGGCGAACTATACCTAGGCGAGATATAAGTTGTGCCACGGGCGAACTATACACACATGCCTAGGCGAGTTATACGCATAAACCTTAGGCGAACTATACATTCAAACTTAGGCGAATTATACACATATCCTTAGGCGAACTATATGCCTTATTTAGGCGAATTATACACACTAACTTAGGGAATTATGCATGTTTTAACTAGGAGATCTAATCATGTATTGTTGGTAATCAAATCTCATAATCTTGGTAATCTAAGTATAATTATTCCTTAAAATGTCACTTAGTGATTGACTTAGGTCTAGTTTTCCTTAGAAATATTTTGTGATTGCCTTTCTCTCTATAGATTGCCTATAGTTAGTGTATTATATGATTATGTGTCTCCTAGTTTCATGTTAATTGTCATGTGTATTAATTCTATGCCTAGGATTTGTATGCCTAATCTAGTGAAAATCAGTATTGCATCTATAATCATTCTTCATGTTCTAGATTGTCCTTCAGTGAGATATTTGTTTGTATATGAACTGTATGTAACTAACCTTATCA
>BQNB010056486.1:17899-32135 GCA_026074375.1 Tanacetum coccineum | reverse complement strand
TTGCTTCATAAACTTCTTAAAGATGTGCAAGTTATAAGTGAGGAGCTGGCAGATTATATTAATACTCCGAACTGGAATCATCTTGCCTTCTACAAAGATGATGACGAGGAGTATACTACTGCAATCACACCCGTCTTACTAACCGAGGAGCCTGATAACTCTCTAAGTATGGGGGACGAGCAGCTTAGCACTATTCCGAAAACAGAATCGGACGAATTAATAAAGTCTAGTGTTGAGAACCTTGACCTAATCCCAAGTGAGTCCGGGGATTTTTTTTGATATCGAAAGTGAGTGTGATGTGCCCGTTTGTGATACTTTTATGAGTTTCTCAAATCTTCTCTTTGATGTTGACGACGATTTTTCCTCTTGTGACGACGAGTCATTTTCTGATGAGGACGTTCCGAAGGAAATTTATTCGAACCCTCTTTTTGATGAAGAAATAATTTCTACTAAGATAGATCTGCATCACTTTAATGTCGAGTCTGATCTTATAGAATCTTTGCATAATCGAGATACTTTGATTATTTCTTCTCCTAAGTTTGATTCTCTTCTCGAGGAGTTCTCCAGTGAACTCGCTCATATTGATTTAATTCCACCGGGAATTAATGAAGCCGACTTTGATCCTGAGGAAGACATTCATCTTGTTGAGAAATTATTGTATGATAATTCATCTCCTCGACCTCTGAAAGAATTTAATTCTGAATATTCTGATGCTATAATCGAATCTTTCTCTCCATCTCCTATCCCCGTTGAGGATATTGACTCTCTTATGGAGGAGATCGATTAATTTCTTACTCCGGATGACTCAATGCCACCGTGCATTGAGAATGATGATTATGACTCTGAAAGGGATATCCTTTTCCTTGAAGAATTGCTTAGCAAAGATTCCCCTTCACTTCCTGAAAACGAGTCATTTAATTTTGATTTTCCATCATCCCCTCGTCCTCTTGTGAAACCGCTGGATGATGGAATTTACTTTGACCCGATACGGGAGTTTTTACAAAAGTGGTGGATGATATTTTTGATAATTCGACAAGAGAACTTTATGTTCATGTGCCTAATGTTTAGCCCACCCTTCCAACCCTTTCTTTAATGTTTGACACTTTGCTTCCATTTTCATCCGAAAATAAGAACACAGTTTTCGATTCTAGTATTCTTGCTTCTAATGAGGCGAAATCTCCTCATCTCTTATCTCATTGGGGCTTTTGAAGCTTTCCAGATCATTTCTGATTTTTCTGAAAGCCCGATGATGATTTATGGAGGGAACAGTCCTATCTTAGATGTTCCATTTCTCCATTTCTATCCTCCTTGACCAGCTCAAGTATGGGGGGTCGAGTCAGGCTCAAGACTCAGTTAACAAAAATAAGCGCTTCGTGGGTGACAACCCATGCTTATCCTAATATAATTATAATAGTAGTAATGAATAAGTGCTCATGGTTTTATCCTTCGTTCACTCGAACTTCAATCCTTAGCATGATTATGGGAATCTAATATCCAATCTTATCGACTAATGTTTATCTTTGAGCACAATTAATAAACGGCTTTAGATTTACGTAGAGACTCTTCTTAAAACATTGAGGACAATGTTCAATTCTAGTATGGGGGGGAGGGTCTATCGATTTGATTGTGCCTGCAGTCGTGGTTTTCACGTAATCCCGTTTTTACCATCAAAATACCAAAAAATGAAAAAAATTCAAAATTTTCAAAAATAAAATAAGTGTTTTATCACAATGTTGACTTTCCTGCTGGGCAGAATAAGAATAAATTTTGACTCGATCGACTATGTTGAACTCTAGCTTGCCCCTTAACTTTTAGACTAAGCATTCGCGGATCTTTTTATTAAAGATTTTAAATTTGCGAAGAACGAGAAATGATAGAGTTAATTATGAGTTAGATGTCTAACAAGGATTATTTGGAAATCTTAGAGCTTATAAGTGTAGTTTGTGGTTTTTCTCTCCCATAGCTTCTAACCGGAACATAATATTACGTGCTCTCTTCGAAAATGAAAATTAAACTTAAATCAACAATTTTTGAAGTATAGTCGATATCAATAATTTTAGTTCAATTTTATACTTAAATTTTCTAAAAAGAAATTTTCTCTATATCATGGTAATTATATGTAAAAAAAATTAAAAAATGAAAAAAGAGGTAAAAATAATAATAAACTGTGGGCTAATAAAAGTATACTGTATCTTGCCGGCTCACAGCCGATGTTGCAGTCTTCTAAATAAGGCACATAGTAATTATCCGAGACTAATAAAAGTTTGCTGCATCTTACCGGCTCACAACCGATGTTGCAGCCTTCTAAAAGGCCAAGGATTTCCTTAGTTTAAAGGATGTATAATTATATGAAGTGTAATAAATGTGATCTAATAAATATAGGAAAAATCTCTTTTCCTTAAATTTGAATATGCTTTTGAACTAAGACTAATTTGCTTTAAGTTGTGTTTTTTTCTAAAATAAATTGTTTGTTTAACGGGAAACCTAAGAGTTTTTGAAATCGAAGGTCCGTGAGTTCCAATACTATTCTCTGTGGGGTGTCAAAAGCCTGGTCACCTAAGCCGGTCTCGGCTGGGATGTGCCGAGAAGAAAGTCGCTACATGGAATGATCTCGCCTTTAAAATCATAATTCTTGGGTGGAACGTGAAGCATGAAATATTGCAATTTTCTTAAAAAGTTTGATCTATGGTTGAAATTCGAAATAAGCACATTCACCTACTATATAATAATTGTCGGGAGTGAAAAGTTTCACAAGTTACAAATATGAGTAGTGTTAGCATCTTAACTTATATTTAACGGTGATTTCATTTTTAAGCTTGGTTTGGGACAAGTGAAAAATCAGGGATGATGAATTTATCATTTTTGGGTATTTTAGGATTAAAGTGCTTCTTGTT
The DNA here is from genome assembly GCA_026074375.1 of Tanacetum coccineum. Taxonomy (NCBI): domain Eukaryota; kingdom Viridiplantae; phylum Streptophyta; class Magnoliopsida; order Asterales; family Asteraceae; genus Tanacetum; species Tanacetum coccineum. Next base: position 29,241 of record BQNB010056486.1, on the reverse strand, counting down.
CTAACCCTAAAAGTTATAAAAATAATGAAAATCAAAACATTCTAGTTAAAAATAACGAAAGTGTAGTAGTTAGTGTAGATTTATAAAAATGGTTAAAACGGGGTTTTTCAAAGCCATTGATTATTTAATTCCCCTTGATGAACACTTAGCTACTTTTCGAGGTAATTAGTCAAGGGGGATTGCGATTCTTGATTTTCTAAAGTGTTTACTTATAGCATTGCGTGAAGACACGACAATATCTTAGTATGGGGGATTTTGGTATATGCTTAATTACACATACCTTTTACCTATAAAAACAAGCCTAAATGACCAAAAACGGACATAAAATGCCAAATATATGCTTGTTTTGATATTTATGATGTGCAGGTAACGGATATTCACTAAAGGACAAAAACAAAGCCAAAAACGACAAAACCGAGCTCGAGAATGGATAGAGCGTGAAAAGTCAAAGTCAAAGTCAAACTCAAAAAGTCAACAAGTCAAAGACGAAGCCGAAAATGAAGAAATCTTAAATGGACCAACCCGCACCCATTTAATGGGTCGGGTTAGCCCATTAAGACTTTATCTAAAAGTCTAACAAGTCAAAAAAGCCCTAAAACCAAACCGGCCCAAATATAAGCCCAACTACACTTAACCATTACACCCTTAACTATTTTACACCATTGGTCCTTATGACTTTTCCCGTTAATCCTTAGGGACTAACATAGTTAGTCCCTAACCATTTTCACCATTAGTCCCTAAACCTAACAAACCCCGTTATCCTTTTTACCCTGCTCAAACTTTATAAACAAAAACCCATTTTACCCGCCAAACCCAAACACTATTCACCATCTCTTTCAGTCTTTTTCTCTATAACCAGACAAACCCTCTCAACCCTACTCAAAACCCCACCCTAGTTGGTGCCAAATCTACGCTGGCAATCCCATGATATGTTATTGGTTGATGGGACATGAATCGAATCAAGGGCTATGATGCAAAGACTTGGAAAGAAAGGAAGATTCAAAGGCCTGGATGAATCTTACATTCTCCTCACACAACAAACATAAGAAGCACAAGCTCTTCTTCATTTATTTTATATAAATAGGGCTAGAAATCAAGCTGAAAAAGTATCTAGTGTAAAATTAGTTTTAGGGTTTATTTTTAGTCTTATTTACTATTTTTTTACCGCTTATTTACTTTTATGTAATTTACTTTTCAAGTCATTGTAACCTGTTTTAAAACTAATGAAATTCTGTTTGCCTTAAATTATGTCTTAAACACTTGTTTTCCTTTATGCATTTAAGCTTATTCTGTTTTAAAAGTCACTTTAACAAGCTCTTATAAGCTCTTAATATCACTGTTACTGTTCCATTGAGTCTCCAATAAAATACCTCAGCTTATTGTGTTAAGGAAGGGAAGCCAAATTTGGAAGGGCTTCCATGACCCCACCAGCTTATCATAGATAAGCTAGAGCTAGTGGATAAGCTCTTTTGAGCATTTTTGTCCTTGTTTAAGCATAGGATTAAGGTATGTTCACTCTTTCTTATTTTTGCTTAATTTTCAATCTCTGCTTATATCTGCTTATTCATGCTTATTTTCTGCTTATTCATGTTTAATTTGTCTAATGTTAGCTTAAGATGTTAAGTTTCTAGTTTTAAACAGTTTAGTTTAAGTTTCAATTGATTCTGTCCTAAAATCATTAAAATTAGCTTGTTAGTCTAGCTTATCATTAAGTGCTTATTTTTCCTTAATCTATGCTTATTTGTCTTTTAGTTGCCTAGTTAATCATCTATTTGAGTTTCTCGAAGCTTTTCTAGGTCTGTTTTTAGCTTAAATGTGTTCTCAAGGATTTAAAGGAGTGTTTGGGTTAAGCTTTAAAATGGGTCAAATTGTGTTCAAGCTGTCTTTTGGCATTCAAATCAGTTTTAATTAGTTTTAATTTAGTCTAGATATGAGTTTTTATTAGTTTAAAAGAAGTCTTATTAAGTATTGAGTTTAGTTTTATCAATTTTCCATGTCTGCTAGTCTAAATGCTTGCAACATTGCTTATCTGTCAATCTTCTTAAAAAAGTACTTAAGGTGTGTTTTTGGTGAGCTAAGTAAGTTTCATTTACATCTTTATGAATCTGTTTGAAGTCATTTTTCTTGGTATGGCCCTTTGAGAGACTTTTTGTCAAAAACAGCTTTAGTATTTAAAAATGTTCTTAGAAAACCTAAGTTTGCAAATCATTTGAGGCTTTAATCTAGTTTTCCTTTGGTTGATTTTTGTTTGAATTAGCTTATTGTTGTCTAAAGCTCATCTGTTTTTAGTTTTTAGTGGCTTTTTAAGTCTTAAGCTATGGCTGCAAATTTGCCAATTAAGTTTGAAAAATCCAAAAATATAGTAGTGTAGGCTGCCTAGTTCAGATCTTGTTTCTAGCTTATTCTTAGGTTCATTTTGCTTGTTTCTTGTTTATTTGTGTTTATTAAGTCCTACTCTTCATCTGTTTTCAGCTTTTAGCTTTTTAAATGAGCTTATAAGCTTGGGAAATAAGTTGCAAAAGTGGGGCTTAAGGCTGATTAGCCTCTTTTGTTCAAACTATCTTAATAGCTTTTATTTTGAAGTTTTTTTCAGTTTAAAACCTTAGCTTATTTCTAGTTTAATGAGTTTATTAAGCCTAGGGTTTGATCTATTTTAGTTTATTAAGTTTGCTTATAGCTTATTAGGTCCTAGTGTTATCACAGATTTAGCTTAAAAGCCAATAATAAGTAGTGAAGTCTGTCTTTTCATTTCTCCTTTCCTAGCTTATTTCTTTGCCATAGTTTGCTTATTCTTTTAGTTGCTTTTTCATGTCATTAGCTTATTAGTCTTAATTTGTTTTCAGTTGTCAGCTTATACTTAGAGCTTATTTGTCCTAAAGTTTAGCTTAAAATAGTTAGTCATTAGTCTCTTAAGTCTTTTTTTTAAGTTTTGTATTAATGTCTTTTAAAACTGCTTTTCAGCTTCGTTTGTTTGCTTATTCCTTGACCCTAGTGCTTATTAGGTTTAAGTGTTAGACTGTTTCTAGCTTAGTGAGTCTTCTATTAGCTTATTAAGTCCTAAAGCTAAAAGCTAAAAGTCTAAAAAGGTCATTCTGTCATCTTTTTATAAGCTTATTTCTAGCTTATTTTTGAGTTTTAACAAAAATTATTTTTCTTTAAGTTTGTTAGTTTTGCTTATATTTTAGCTTTTTAAAAAGAAAATTAAAAAAAAATGGTTTTACAAAAAGGGAAGCCACAGGTTCGAACCTGTGACCTCCCCCTTTCTCATAGCCAACACTTAACACCACCACACACTACCAACTGCGCCCCTGGGTCTTTTTCGTTAGACTCTTGGCGCAGTTGGTATTTAAGGGGTTTTTACCCTTATAAGCCAACAACCCTTTTGGGCTTATTTCCAGCTTATGGGGATAAGCTGGTGGAACCATTTTATTTTTCTTAAGTCCTAAACAGTTCAAAGTACTTTTTGTGATTTTTTTTAGATTTTTCATAATTAGTTTAATATTTTTAATATTTAATTTAGATTAAAACTGTTTTTAATTCATAATAAATAAAATAAAAGTCAAAAAAATATAATTCTTTTTTCTAAAATTATTTTTAATCATTTAGGACATTTAAAAATTAAATTTGCATTTGTAGGGTTAAAATTTTAGAATTTAGGTTTTAGAGTCGCGTTTTTTTATTCCCGTTAACGTTTTTTTAGGTTCGATCTTTAATTGCTTTCGTTTTAGGCTTGATTTTACTTGTTTTTGCATGTTATTTGTAGAATTAGAATCCGAATAAAAAAAATCATTCAAACACGCGATCACGAACTTAAACTCGATTCTCAATTCACGCCTCGTCGGGAAACGACCCGGGAAGGTTTTGGATTTTACTTTGGATAAAAGTAATCTCCCTTTCTTAAAACCTTACGGAATACTTACTATCTCTTAATTGGTATTATCCTTATATATTTGTATTATATTTATATATATATATATATATATATATATATATATATATATTTATTTATATCTATAATGATATTATATATTATATTATATTATGTTGCCGACAGGACAACCTCGTAATGTTTTTCACAGAAATCCTGGATGTTCACCCTGGGTGTGGCATCCGCCTCTTTCGGCGTCTTTTCTTTGGTTGAAGGTTTCGTGACAGTAGTCACAATGAGGGTTGTGTTAGCCATTGCGCTCATTTTCTTGAGAGTAATTCCTAGTGTTGGGTCCCACGGATGGCGCCAACTTGTTGATACAAAAGTTAAGTCGGGTCTTGTTTGGCCCGAATAGGTTATTATTCGGGTATGAAGTTCCTTGTTCTTGTACCAAGTGAATTTGTTTGAAGAACCCTGCACAAGGAATAAAACACCGTTAACCTTATCGTGGGAGCGGATCCCACGATTAGACTCCGGCGTGAGAGTAAGTATATGATTTTAAGAGAGTGATCGAGTTTAATTAGGGTTTGTAAGATACCTGTATTGATGACAATTACGTTTCTTTTATAGGCTAAATATCCCTTAGAGTTTTCGTATCTTTCGGCCCAAGATACGGCCGATATTGTAGGGATTCGGGATTATCTTAAAAGATTTAAATAAGTAAAGCCTATCTCTTATTTAATTAGGTTATCCTTTCCTAAGGACAACTTGTGAAGATACCGCGGCCACGGACAGCGTGCGAGTAGCCGCGACCCGTAGGTCCAGGACGCCATGACCGCGATACTGGGCCGGACAGCTACCAAACCCATAATAGTATGTGTGGGCCGGGCCGGTCTACACTATACGTCATCAGTTAGTATAAATCGTATCATAGTTTAGGTGCCTATAAAAGTGTATGTATTAATGAAGGTTGTTCACTTAGCATATTTGAGTTCCAACGTTAAAAATGGTTCATTTTCCTTATATTCTTAAGTTATTTGTACCTGATGTTGCCTCAAGCCGTTATATTCACAATCATATCTGGATATAAAAAATACATTCATTAAAGTTTATAGAAATAAGGTGGAAAAATTAAGCGACGGTTATTAATTGAATCTAGTATTTACCTTGAGTTGGATCCTCGATCTCTAAGCTACTTGTGCTACGTCGCTTTCCTCGTTTTCCTTTTATCGTTCTTAAGCATCATGTTGCAAACCTAACTCTATCCCAGAACCTCGATTTAGGGTCTTGTCTACATTCACTACTACGGTTGATGATGTATTTTTAGATCCCACTTAAGATAAGCAAAACAGTCGTAATACAAAAGTCTCAAAAATAAAGTGCATAATTCATTTCATAAAACATATACAACAGTCATTACAAAATCAACAATCTACCAGCAGTAAACCATCAGATCAAGGGCTAAAGCTGCTAAAACAAAACCAACCACCCAAACTTGTCTACAAAACATCAAAAAGATGGGTTTCATTTCTAGTCATATTCACCTATATCTTTCTCGTGTTTTTGACGTTGTTTTAGCCTATGTACAAATTTTAGAGTATCGGCTTATTTAACTTATGTCTACATCACACTGTGATAAAGAGCATTACTACTGTTTTTAGAGTGTTGGATGTGTCTTGATATGTTTTTCTATTTTCTATGTGATCTCGATCGTCCAATTTATATGCGCCACATAGGAGTACTAACCTTATAGGTGTTTTGGATCTTATAGGAGCACAACTCCTCTCAACAAATGGCCACCACGTATGATATAAGAGTAATTATTGCTTTCTAAAGATAATGCATAGAACCAAGATGTTTAAGACAAAAGATCCGACAAATTAACACCACAACATATGAGATACCTTTTCTTTTATCTAACAAACCACATAATGGGGGCACTTCATGGCTTGTATCTAGACCGCTTCACACCATTCAAATTTATGCCAAAACACACGATTAGTACCTGAACACTTCATAAAAAGCTGGAAAGCATGCTGATTGGTTTATGGAAAACTTGATAAACTTCATTCCGAGTAACGAATCCATGATAAACTATCAAATCGTTTGCTCTTTTGTTCAACAGAATAGGAAGGAAGCCCACCTGTATAGAGGGTTGAGTAAGTACAAAGTCCGTCAACAAAAAAAATATCAGTAAAAACCTAGTTGACATGGTGCTTGCATATATGATTAAACTCTACTATAGGAAAGAAGGTTCAAAACCAAAAAGGAATTACCTGAGTAGCAAATTATGTTTCTTGCATCCAACCCATTAGGATTCGATATACTATGTATCGTATAGATACTGATTCTCTCCCATTTGTGATCAATCGTACACTCCGTTCTCTATAATCTGATGTCCTCAAACGGATGAAAATGATTTAAAACTCAAACATCCAAACTAATAACCATTTTTCTGAATAATTAGGTTTCGATCAATCCAACCTGACCCATTTGGGAAGAAAAATATAGAGGGTTTGAGGTTTCGTTGAACTCAATGTTCGTATCCTTTAAACCACTTCTGAAAGCTTTGCTTTTGTGAGGACGACACCTTCACAGATCTGCATAAAATAATGCCAATATGTCACACCCCAAAAATTTCAGGTTAATCTTTTCAAACTTTCCGGCAATTATTTTTGACTTTTATACGTTACGTTTGAATCCGTCAGTTTACCGGGAAGTTAACCCGCGTAAATCTGAAAAACATCATCGAACGCGTTCCGACTTTGGATTTGGATTAGTTTAGATGATATATGAGTTATTTTATCTTTTCTAAGTGTTTCGTAGTTTACGATCACCCCCGGTAGTTATTTTTACGCTTTAACGTTTAAATTGCGTTTTTTGCGTTTTTGACTTAACGGAACTCCAGAAACCCGAAATCTTTTCATGTAAACTTTAGTTATCGTTCATCTCGTGTTCATAAGTCAAAAATTTCGTTTATACCCCCCTCCTATGAATTTCGAACGCCTAGGTCCCAATCAAAACAACCATAAGTCCTAAATTAATTCAAGAGCATCTTTTGAAAAACAACATCACATGCATGCATTAAAAAGAGATAATGACACATTTGTTTTATCCTCATTACAAGCCAAATATTTCTTACACTTCGCATGTTAAACTTGGACCACTAGAGCACTATTGAATTTGAATCAAACTTGAAGCCAAAGTCATGAGTCATGGCTAGTTGATTGGCTTAGTCTCCCCCCCCCCCCTTTGACCCTTGCTCGGCCGAACACCCCCACACACACTTTTGGTGTGGTTGAGTTCTATGTGGGAACATTAAACCTTAAACCTAAAGTGCTTGGCCTATAAATACTACACCTTATTCATTTCTAGGGTTTCATAAGCATTTCATCACAAGAAAAATTCACCAACACCCTCTCTTTCTCTCTTGAGCCGCAGCACATACACAACCACACACACACTTCTTACTTTTGATTTATACTAATATTCACACATCCTAAACTTCATTTTATCAAGATCCAAGGTTATTCCAAGAAGGTTTTCATTTGAGTTCAAGGTTTTTCTCCAAGATCTACAAATTAGGGTTTGGTTATTATTTGGGGTTTTTCAAGATCTAGTGATTTTGGGTATAGATCTTGTGTTATTGCTTCTTGTTCTTCATTCTTGCAAGTATCTTGAATCTCTCTTTGTGGTTTTTCTTATGTTCTTCTTATATGTTCAAGATCCATACATCCATATGTTGTGTTTTAATTTTTGAAAGATTTTAAAGACAAGATTTCATAAATAATGATACTAGTTTATTTCACTAGTTAAATATTATGTTCATGGTGAGATGATAGTTAAATGAGTGTTGCAATAATAGAAATGAAGGGATTAGGTTAGATTTAGGTGTGGTTTTGTTGTGGATTAGTTGTGAATGAAGATTAGGCTAGATTAGGCACTATTGTGAAGTTTGGGTGGATTTTGGTTACGTTTTTGGCAAAAAGTGCTTGCTGTCCCGAATTTGTTTTGGGGTTTTGGTTGACCTAAAATGTTTTCATTAGGCGTAAAAGTAGTTTTTGAAGAGCTTGTTTTGAATAGATAGTTTTTCATATAGCACACATTAAAATCGGACTTAAAACGGCCAAGTTATGGCCAAATGAAACTTTAAACATTTTTCGACAAAACCCAATGAATAGTTGCTGATGTGAATAGTAAAATAGGTTTATGGACACTTCCGAACATTTTTGGACTTTCTAAACACTAGCGAAACATATAGTAACACATACTTATTGATTAGTATCATTTAAAAACGTCATTAACATATTGTAGGAAAAGCGATAAAGTTACTAAAAATAGTAAGTTTGGTAAAAATTTAGCGGATCGAACTTGGAAGTTAAGTGATTAAGGTTAGTTAGTGCGTTTTGAAAATATGGAAACTTAATAAATATAGGGGACGGTATTAACGTCCCAAAACTAAAAACTTTCCTAAAATAGAAACTTTCTAAAAATAGTATTTTTTTAGTTAAACGCCGAAACTTAACGGAAAACTATATGATTTTATTTCGTCATGATTTGATAATCAAACTAAAGCAAACACACATGGATGTCTTTTGGTGATGAACATATGGTGCAAATTCTTGGCATACTTTTCGTGTTTCTGAGACTCGTTAATATTCTAGGTCGCGGCTTGATTTCTATATCATCTTTTACTTGCGTGATTATCATTTGCTCATTTTGCTAAGGTGAGTTCATAGCCCCATGTTTTACTACTTTTACTTTACTATTTTAGGGTAAGAAACATTGCTTGCTTTCAAACTATGGGCACAGTTACTTTACGTTTCCTTTTCCTGATTGCGTGTTGCCTAAGTAGCGAATAGACCACTAATGCCTGAATTATCATGAACCGTCAATTGCTTAACCGACTGTACTGGTTAAGTAATTGTGAATATTGTAAATAGATCTATTGGGAGTAATTATCCCTATCCGGGTAAGTAGCACTTACTTGTTTCGGAGGTCCCGAACAAACGGATACATACCATGTCGGAATGTCAATAGGAGATCCTGGTCAGATACCTTTAGGACGAGGAATGCTATTTGGCATATAAAATGCTTCATTTTAAATTGAGCTTCGATGTCATGAGCTTAATGCAAACGTAAATGCTTTTATGTGAAGTTGTATCTGTTATAACTGTCATGTGCGTACTGTAAACTTGTGGTCCACTTTTAATATTAAATTCAAACCTATGAATTTACTCAACTTTATGTTGACCATTTTAGCATGTTTTTCTCAGGTGCTTAGCTATGGATGTCTTTGCTTGCTTGTTGGTGTTGCCTTGCATTGGACCGATTTTCAAGAATTATTATTATTATTTATGTTAACATCGTTGTCAAACTTTAAAACCTTTTATTCGCTTCCGCATATTATCGTTGGGCCTATGTAAAACTTTAACTATTTTAATCAATGCAACGATGTTGGATTTTTAAACGTACCCTTAGAGGTCGTTCTTTGTATCTTATGTGATGTGTATTATGACGTCACGCCCCCAGACTCATGTTTCCGACTAGGCCCTGTTTGGGGGTGTGACAGTTTGGTATCCGAGCCAAGGTTATAGAGAAACAGATAGTATATTTAGGTCTGGTCTATAACCAGTATATGATCCTACATGCTTACCTGCTTATATATGTATCTAATAATAACAGCATTTTATATATGTATATATAAGTGCAATTTATATATCATATTGCCATAATTACTTTATACATCATTTTGCCTTGAACCTACTATGATATGGGTTTACCTCTGCCCTGTGTTTATCTTTTCTCTACGTTTACGTCTGCCTTACGTATTTTTTTTTATAGAAGTTGTCTATATAATACTAAATTTTTCCTAAGACATTGTGAGTGGCACGATGGTCTCTAAACGTTTCCAAAGACATCGTGAGTGATACGATGGTCATTAGAACTATGTCATAAATTTACATTATACTATTTTATATAACATCGAAACTTGTCACAGTCTTCCGACTCTATGTTATCGTACTGTCCGAACCAAAATGCGAGTTGAGCACCCGTCCCATACTTTTGTTTCTTCTACGTCGTCTCATACCGTCACCTAGAAGCATACCAATTAAGTTGAATATGACTTTAAACCGTCACCTTGCAACATTTCATCTTTAATACACGACTTTGTGGAAGCCGACTTACTTTATCTTTCTTTTACTTCTCTTAATTTTGAAAAGAATGTCGGCATCGAGACAAGGAATGACTTCTGCAGAGATTAACCAGATTGTAGCTCAACGAGTTAGTGATGCTATTAAAGCTATCGCTATCTACGAGACAAAAATTCGCATGACTCACGATCCGATAAATCAGATCATACGACAAGAAATCACGGTAGAAAAGAATGCTAACAACAAGAGAAAGTTTGAGAACCAACCAAAGGATAACCGTGTGCCACGACAACCACCCTGCAAGAAACCAGGTGTGACAAGAGCTTACACTATTGGAGCCAATGAAAGGAGGGCTTATGCTAGGAATTTACCTTACTGCAACAAGTGTAAGTTGCATCATGTTGGGCCGTGTACTGTGAAGTGTAGTAAATATAAGAGGGTTGGCCACATGACTAGGGATTGTAAGACATCTGTTGTTGCAATGAACCAGAGAACCCATGTGGCAACTCAAAAGGCCACCATCACTTGCTATGAATGTGGAAGGTTGGGACATTTTAGGAATGAATGCCAGAAGTTGAGAAATCAGAACCAAGTGAACCAAATTTGGAAGGAAAAAGCTCGCGAGAACTCTAGTGTCGTCAAAGACAAGACCGATGCTTAAGAAGAGATCTTCCCGCCTTACCTAGTGACCTAAGTCAAAGTCTTCTTAAACTATATTCGCATTAGTACTTTTCTATAAATTTTGTATTGAGTGGATGTTTTAAATTTCCTGTTAATGTAGGTGTCATGAAGATTCTGTTAGTTACACTTAATTTCTCTATTTATTTATGTAAGCTACTCTTTAAATTACTACCATCTTATCAAATCATTCCGCTGCTAGCATTTTATAAACTATTCTTGTTGTCATCCTATAAACCATTTTGTCATTTTCTTAAAAATTATTCTACTTGGTATGTGCTTAATTACACATACCTTTTACCTTTAAAAACGAGCTAAAATAACCAAAAACGGACTTAAAATGCCAAATACACGCTTGTTTTGCTAATTGTATTGTGCAGGAACGGATATCTAAGAAAAAGACGAAAAACAAAGCCAAAACGACAAAACCGGACTCGGAATGGAAAAGCAGGAAAAGACAAAGTCAAAATCCAAGACCAAGCCTGAAAAAGTCAACCCAAGTCAACCCCGAAGCCAAAAATCAAGAAATATAAGTTTAGGGACTTAACTTGTAAATCCCTAAACTTATATTTATAAGAGGAAAAGAGAAAATGAAAGGCAAGGGTGCAAACTGCCATTTGAGAAAAGTTATACTCCAAGGG
>BQNB010056486.1:0-15682 GCA_026074375.1 Tanacetum coccineum | reverse complement strand
ACATACTAGTAAGGTTTGGATGGGTTACCTCAGGGGTTTTGTTAAGTGTTACTTGGAAGAGATCCAGAAGGTTAAGCATATTGCTAGTTAGTAAGTCGGTCAAATTTTGCTTTAAAATTTTAGATCAAGCCTTGATGGTGTTTGGTTGTTGTTTCTAGTTTAGTTTTATGTTCCATGAACGTTTCTTTAATAAAAGAATTTGTTGATTGTTGATATTTCATGAAATCTCTTAATTGTTTTTTGATGTCGTATTTTTCATCGGTGTTTGGTCGGTCATAGTCTCAATTGTAATCGTTTCTTCCTCTTGAATGCCAGTTATCGTGTTTCGAGTTACGATTGCGGTAATCATTGTAAAAACGTGTACGTCAGAAGGTTTGCATGAGTTTTGCTTCTTCTTTACGAGACATGGGTGTGTCATCATCGTTACAATTTGCGATGGAGTGATTACCTCTGTAGTGATTGCATTTGGCACGAGATTGGATTTCTTTATACTAAGCATGCATTTTCAAGGTTATGGCATCCATTCTTGCTATAATTTTATCAGTATTGAAATTACTGCTGCCTTTATCGGCGAAAGCTAGAGTTTTCTTAATAGAGGTTTTTGGTTTTTGGTTTTTAGCCAAGTCAAGTTTAAGTATGACTTGGTTTTTTACCAAGCCAAGTCAAGTTTAAATATGACTTGGTGTCTTTGAGGAGTTGAATAGCTTGATTTGGAGTTTTGTAAAGAAAGATACCGCCAGCTGCGGATTTTAGAGCTTTTTGAGTTGTTTCATTAAGGCCGTGATAAAAGATTTTGATGATATTGCCTTTGGTTAAGTTGTGACCGTGGCAATTTCTGAGCATTTCTTTTTTACGAAGCCAAGCATCGGTTAGAGTTTCGTGTTCATGTTGGGAAAATGCTCGGATTTTTCTGAGGAGTCGATCGAATAAAGCTGGGGGAAAGAATCGACTTATAAAAGCGGTACAAAGTTTATCCCAGGATTCAATGGTTCCTTCGTTGAGTTCATCCAGCCAAGTTTTTGCTTCATCCGTGAGTGATAGGGGAAACATCATTAGGCGGACGGCTTCATTTTTGGTTTCTTTGTATTTGAACACATCACATATACCAAGAAATTCGTGAATGTGTTTGTGGGACCGGTTTTAATTCTACCATCGAATAAGTTTCCTTTGATAAGAGTTAAATGGTTACCTTTAATGGCAAATTCATTTGGTTCAGGAATGGTGATTGTTAGACAGGCAATCAAGGCGACAACACGGTCAGCAGCCCACATGGGTTCATCATCCATAGGGTTGTGATTTTCAAGAAAATTTAGAAAGTGACAAAAGTGATTGATATCAAGGGTAGGTGGATAGATTACTCTTGGTTGTTCTGGTTGTTCGTCCCTTTGTTCGAATGGGACTCTTCTGTTTCTTCAGCGAAGTCTACGATTCAAGGTTCATTTAGGTTCGGCTAATGGTTCAACAAGTTCAGAATTGAAAGCACGTGTATGCATCCTAAGTGAGATTTTGGAGAATGTTTTTAGGAAAAACGTTTGACTGCAGAAAGTACAGTGCACTTCCTGCAACGAAAGTTACAACAAGCGATCAGAATGATATTTTTGGAAAAAGTGATTAATATTTGTTTGAATTACTAAGGAATAATTATAGAATAGTTTAAAATCCGAGGCAGAAATGCCAAAAACTTTGATGTGTTATGAAAGCTTTAAATTTATAATATTGATTTTACTGATTTTTAGACCAACACACAGGTGAAGTATAACCCACGTATGTATGGTATAATATTTCAGGTAAGACCAGGTCGTCCACATGGATTTTGTTATGTTCGTATAATCACAATAATTAAGACAAATTAAAATAACTTTTTCAAGTAAAATAATAAGTAGCTGATAATGGTCGAATTCAATGATAAAGAGATATGACTACTCAGGTAGTTTCATATAATTTAGCAGTGTTGGTAAAATAATGATCTTCGATTTTAATTTTTAACTTATAAAAAGGTTTTCTTGTCAAAAAACGTTTTCACTAATTAACTTGTTTTAACCAAAGACTTATATTAGTTTAACTCGATCAAGTGTGTCACTAAAATAATAAAGTTACTATTATATTAAATCTATTTTGTTTACCAATTAACGTAAGCGGATTTCTCTAAGTAAACGATAAAGATCATAGACAAATCTTTAAAACTATATAGCACACAACGGGTCTTTCGACCTATACCATTATGCGTATACAATCAAAGGTGTTAAATAAAGTTGACAAGATCGAATAAGATAAGATTTAATTATAAACTTGAGATTAAAAAGATCACAATAATACCAAACGCTTCTTTATTATATTAACATAATCGATTAGTCATAAGAGGTTTAGCCTCTCATGGCTACATAGTTCATAATAACAAAGTTAAATAGAGAAACAAGAAACATACGATATTCAGATAGGAAATGGATCAAAACACAACCCGTTTACAAGTATCGAATCTTACTAAACCCGTATTATACTAAATATTATGAAACCGTCGTCGTTCTTGCCGGAATTTCGTGCTTGGAACTCCAAGAAATGATGAAGACTTGAGAGATATTTTGTTGTTGGAAGTGTGTGTATGATTATTATAAAATGGCTAGAAATGCCTCTCTATTTATAGGCTGGGCGAGGCCAGAAGTGCGGCACTCTTCATAAAAAGTACGGCGTACTTCGCCTATGTCGGTTTAGAAATCATTAATACTTTAGACAAGTGCGACGCTTATCTAGGGAAACCGGCGCACTTCTTGTATTTACTGCTTTCATTTATTTCGTGACCAAGTGCGCCGCACATAAGGAAAAGTGCAGCGCACTTCTGCTTGATCTTAGACTTTATTCTTTATTTTCTTTTAACTTGACTTCCATGAGGCGTGAACACTTGCATTTTTAGCAGTTTTTAGCTTGGACTAACTTCAAGTGAACCTGCACACATTTCATGCCATTAAGTATCAAAAGTTCACGAGACATGATGAAAATATATACAATAACGCCGCCTAAAACATGTATAATTAAGGCGTTATCAACATGTCTCTAAAACATCACTTTGCATTGCCTTCACCTCATCTACTCAACACTGTTTGCTATCAACAACAGACAGTCGGTTCCTTTCATTGACGAAGGCCGGTTCCATTATACATATGGAACCAGCCGAACCGGCTGGACAGTGGACTGTGTATAACGAATTTTAAGCTACAAATCCTAATTTTCCCTCCACATTCAACCTTTTCCCAGCAGCTAGATCATAGAAGTTGATCTTCAAACAAAATCTAATCATTAGAATTTTACCCAATTTGGGAGATAAAGCATTTAATACTCTAAGATTTGTTCCATAAATGGCTCCCTTGTTCCAAACACCCATTCATCTTTCTCTTTCAAGAAATTTACTAACCTTAACCATGCCAAAGTCAAACAATGACAAAAAGAATGTCAACGCATTCAAAAGAATCATCTGAATAAGTGTCCGTACTTGTTGCTTAGTCAACCCTCGACCCGCTTCTCCACCTTATCAAAACTTATCTCCGCCCACCGACTACCAAACGGCTCTACCATCAAGCCCTATTGTGTCTCCACCACTTTCCCTAATTACTTCACCGGGAATCTCCCCAAGTCGTCTCTCGAACATTCATAAAATAAAACAAATCCTCTACCATTGACCTCTCCTCCATCGGCACCATCTCAACCTTCCAAACAAACCTCTTCGCTATCCATTAACTTGGAGCCCGTTGAACTAATATTATCTACTTCTGCCACATCACCTCACCCTTCTTCGATTCACTCAAAGATCTACCATCATGAACCGCCAATCCGCCACCACCACACCCCTCGTTTGATACTATCAAGCGCTTAGCTAACCAACCACCGCCTCTACCCGCCATGGAACCACCTCTTCCACCATTTCCACCACATCTTCCGCCTTTGGGATCAAACAAATCTTTTCCTATTTTCACCAATGAAATGTTTTGCGAACATTGCCAATGCACACAAGTGATTGTCAACGACCTTCGCGAAGAAATGAGGTTCATCCTCAACCACATCCTCGAGCGCCTCAACGTCCTTTCCCACCAAAACTTTCCTTAGGATCGTCCGGGCATCAAAGAATAATTATAATAATTTTGTAATTTTTTAGGATTAAGATATTATCCTTGTTCTTATTTTTCCATATTTTTGTAAGTGACTAAAAGTCACAAAAATAGTTGATGTTTTATTACAAGGTGATTCGTCAATAATATATATATATATATATAATAACACAAGCAAACACTCAACCAATTACCTTTAGCCAAGGATTGGTCAAGAGTTCACCAATTAATATATATATATGGTCCGGAAGTATGAGTTCCCGGGTCGTTAAGTCCCAACGAGGCTTGAATGGAAAATCGAATGACGAATTGATAATCGATGTTTGAATATGACAAGGTTATGATTGGTTTTCTATTTCTACAAGTTAAATATGCAAAAACGATTAAATAAAACCTGAAAAAATGAAAGCTAGAATGATTTAAACCTAAAATGAGCCAGGAATGTAAAAATGTGAGCAAAAAAAACTATATTATCAAAAATTACACCCTAAAGTGATAAAAATGCTAAACTGCTAAGCGGTTTGAGCTTAAATAAGCTAATGGAAAATGGAACAAACAAGTTGGGCACTAAACCTAATAAGCAAGTGCAAACAAAGATAAGCAAGGTAAATACGCTAGAACAGGCCTAGACAAATTTAATAAGCTCAACTAACCCTAAATAAGCAAATTCAACAAGCAATTAGGCTAAATTAAGCAAGAGAAACTCAGCAGTACTAACTTAGAGTTAGGAATAAACTAGAATGGCAAATAGGCTAAAAAAACTAACAACTGATAAACTCTTGAAATTACTTAGAAAAGGAAAATAACCTTAAATAGGCTCTACTAAAGACAATTAACGAAAATGGGCTTAATCTACTCTAAAAAGCTAAGCAAATCTTAAATAAGCAGAAATAATAAGCTAATAAGCACAAATGAACTAACAATACTAACAGTATTAACTACCCGTACTAACCTGGAGTTAGTACTGTTAGTTGAAAATACTAAAAGAGAACTAGCAGTACTAACTATGGGTTAGTACTGCTTGTTCTTAACACCCCTTAAAGTTTTCAAAAATAATTTTTCTTTTTTATTTTAAGCTGATTTGGTCCTAAATTGTTAAAAACAGATTATCAAATAACAAAATAAGACACTTAGATTTCAATCAATAATAAGCACTTAAATAAGCTAAGTTAATCTAACAGTTTTAACTCATAACTAACAGTACTAACTAAGAAATTTGTACAAATCACTTTTAAACCAACAACTAAGCAAGATAAGCACTAAACATCATAATAAAGCATAAATAAGCAAATATAGGTAACAAATAAGCACTATAAGCAGTTCTACAGTAACTAAGAAAAATAAGAAAAAGAGAAACTTACAACACCCTTGCTCAAAACAGGGTTAAACAAAGAATCTACAAGCTCTAGCTTGTATAAAACAAGCTAGTTAGTGTCCATAAGCCCATCCAAAACTGGCTTATCATCCATAAGCTGTGGTGTATTTGAGGTGAGATTTTTTCAATTTTTTCTTAACTAATTAGCTTTTTTAGTTTACTTAATGAAAGCAGCTTATAAATAAGCTTGAGTGAGAGCTTCTTAACATATTTTAAACATAAATCAAACACTTAAGCAGTTGAATTTAAAAACTTGACTTTTTAACTCATAAACTTCAAACTTTCATTAATTCTTAAAAAGAGTACAAGGCAGTAAAATAAACTGAATAAAATGCTAAAATGACTTAATAAAAATTTCAATAAAACTAAGATAAGCTAAGATAAGATTAGATAATATAACATAAGATAAGATCCCCCCCTTAAAGGCTTACAAGAGGTACTATTTATAGCCGAAATCTCTGAAGCTTGGTCTTCTCACATGTGCTTCTTTTGTGAGAGCTTTACAAGGTGTTTTTGTTGTATGAGGGACTTGATAAAAGTAATCTCAGCCATTCAATCTTCTTGTGCTTCTTTTTGAGTCAATCTAGCCATCGAAATTACTTGAAAATGGTGAAGGATTGCCAACATGTCAAGTATATATGTGGAGGTGGTGATAGTAGAGGTGAGGGTGATTGTTTATCCTTTGATTTTTTCATGGTTGCAGGGTAAAAGGGGAGACGGGAACCCGTGATTGGTTCTTGGGTTTTGTTGGGCGGGAAAAATGGTTTTGGATAAGTTGGCAACTTTAGCCCCTCATCTCATATATCTTCATTGCAAATTTCGTCCTTGTGATAATACAGGTTTGAAGGTTTGGCAGAACTGCCCCTTCAACCTATACATACTAATTGCAGAATTCGTCCCTTTATGATACAACTTCAGGGGCTTGGCAGCTTTGACCCCTAAAGTTATACTTCACCCAATTTGCAAGTTCAGCCCTTGTCTTTTTATTCTTGTAATACAACTTGATAGGCACATTTTTTAGCCCTCACGTGTATTTTCTTCACTTGGAGTTAACTTTTGAGAATTTGTCGGGGTTGACTTCTTGTTGACGTTTTTTTTGCTTTGTACTGACTTTGCTTCGATTTGACTTTGTCTGTTTCCATTTCGTGCTCTTTTTTTCGTTTAGCTTTGTTTTATCGTCCCTTTTGTGATATCCGTTTCCTGCACAATACAAATGCAAAACAAACATATATTTGGCAGTTTTTGTTTGTTTTTGATCATTTAAGCTCGTTTTTAATGGAAGAAGGTATGTGTAATTAAGCACATACCAACTCACGATTTAGAGTTGGGCGCCGTGGTTTTTGCCCTACGACTTTGGAGACATTACATGTATGGAACGAAATGTGTTGTGTTCACAGACCACAAAAGTCTCCAATACATTTTGGACCAGAAAGAACTCAACATGAGGCAACGTCGATGGATTAAATTATTAAGCGATCATGATTATGAAATCCGCTATCATCCCGGTAAGGCTAATATAGTGGTGCATGCTTTTAGTCGAAAGGAGAGGGAAAAACCGATAAGGGTTAGAGCTCTAGTTATGTCAGTTTACCCCGACTTGTCTGAGAGAATACTTAAAGCTCAAACGGAAGCAATAAAGAAAGAAAATGTAAATGCAGAGAATCTGGGAAGATTATGGAAGCCAACATTCGAGATTCGCTCAGATGGGATTTGATACTTTGATAAGCGTGTATGGTTACCGCTGTATGGAGGAATAAGGGATTTGTTTATGTACGAGTTCGATTCATCCTGATTCTGATAAGATTTATCAGGATTTGAAAAAGCTTTATTGGTGGCCGAACATGAAGGCTGATATTGCCACCTATGTTAGTAAGTGCCTAACTTGCTCCAAGGTGAAGGCTGAACATCAAAAGCTGTCAGGTTTACTCCAACAACTAGAAATCCTCGAATGGAAATAGGAGAAAATAACCATAGATTTCGTTTCTGGTCTCCCGAGAACCCCAAGTGGTTATGATTCGATATGGGTTATCGTCGATCGGTTAACTAAGTCGGCTCACTTCCTGCCAATGAAGAAGACCAATAGTATGGAGAAATTGACCCAACTATACTTAAAGGAAATTGTTTGTAGACACGGGGTATCTGTATCAATCATATCGGACAGAGATAGCCGATTTGCATCAGGATTCTGGAGATCACTTCAAAAGGCCTTAGGAACCGATGTGAATATGAGCACTGCTTACCTCCCAGAAATGGATGGTCAGAGTGAAAGAACGATACAGACTTTAGAAGACATGTTGCGGGCATGCGTAATTGATTTTAGGAAAAGTTGGGATCGACATTTGCCTCTAGTCAAGTTTTCTTATAATAATAGTTATCATGCGAGCATCAAGGCTGCACCATTCAAAGCACTCTACGGACGGAAGTGTAGATCTCCTATTTGTTAGAGTGAGGTTAGAGATAACCAACTCACAGGGCCGAAGCTGATTCGAGAAACGACGAAAAAGATAGTGCAAATCAAAAACTGCCTACTGACCGCTCGTAGTCGTCAAAAGAGTTATGCGGATGTGAGGCATAAACCGATGGAGTTTAGTGTGGGAGACATGGTCATGTTAAAGGTGTCGCCTTAGAAGGGTATGATTCGTTTTGGAAAGCGTGGAAAGCTGAGTCCACGATATGTTGGACCATTCAAGATTATTGATAGAGTTGGTCCAGTAGCATATAAATTGGAGCTGCCAAGAGAACTTTAAGGAATCCACAACACCTTCCATGTTTCTAATCTCAAGAAGTGTTTGGCGGATGAGAATCTGATTATCATGCTTGAAGAAATTCAACTCGATGACAAATTGCACTTTATGGAAGAACCGGTTGAGATTATGGATCGTGAAGTAAAGCAACTCAAGTAAAGCAGAATTCCCATCATTAAGGTTCGTTGGAACTCGCGGCGAGGCCCGGAGTTCACATGGGAACGTGAAGATTTCTTTAAGAACAAGTATTCGCATCTTTTCTCGAACAAGAAAAAGGCGTGTATGAGGAATCGAGCACCGAGACGGCGCTCCCGTAAGGAGGGGAGGATGTAAAACCCCGTATTTAAGGTCACTACTTATTCCGAACTTATAATTATTCTCTAAATTTTAAAGAATTCATTTTCATTATTTTAGTCGATTTTTATTGAAATCGTCAATTTCAAAACTCTCATGAATCCTACAACTTAAGTTTATCCGTTTTATCGATCGAGAAATCAACGAAAGTCATATTTTAGCCATGAGAGCTTAATTTATTTTAATTTAATTATTTTTCATCTTTTATTTATGTTTAGCCGAGACCGAGACAAAAATCGTGTTTTATATTAGTTAACGAGCTAGATTAATTATCGGGCTCAGAGTTTGCATGATGTAAAAATGGTTAATAAAAATCAAAAGCCCAAACCTCTCTCTTTCCCCCTTGCTAGGCAGCCCATCACAAACACTCCCTCGCTATATTTTTTTTAACAAACCAAGCCCAAGCTACCTAGCCCACTCTCTTTTTGTTTTGGTTATAAGCCAGATCAAGCACACACACAAACTCATACAATGTTTAAAAAAAACACAACAAAAACCATCAGACTTCCTCTCTTTTTCTGTTGTTCGACGACATACCTAAGAAAAACCACCATCAACATCTCTAAAACTTTACCAAATCATCTCTATTTACTTTAAATCACTTCCAAAATAAACCCTAATCATCTTCCATTATAAAAAGATCATCATGCATGAGTTTTGAGAAGTTATAGATTTTGAAGATTTTTGAGTTTTTAGGGTTTTGATTTGATTGAAGGCTTCAAGAGTTTAAGGGATAGAGTAGAAGTGATTGTAAGCAAGATTTGAGGTTTTAAAAGTTAGGGTTTGTTATTAAGGGGTGCTTGTTGCCGCGGCTAATAACACAACCCACATAGGGTTTGTTTTTTATCATCTCCTTTCCTCTCCATTCTGGTTGTAAGTGTTTTTCAAAACCCTTTTGTGTTAATTTAATTTTTAATTAGTGCATGTGTTTGATTTTTAGTTTTATGAGCATGCATAGTTTGATTTTTATTTGATCATGTACATGAGGTGTGATGATTATAGAACATGTTTATAAGGTATGTATTGGCATTGCATTGGGTTAATTGGTGATTTGAATGAGTTTTGGATTGGTTTAGAGGTAGAATATAAGAACAGTTTTAGATCGGTAGGTAAACATGGCTTTTTCTAAACAAAAATTAGCCTGGATCCTATCATTAAATTACATGGTTGAATAGATATAGTTCTAAGCTTCATGTGGCTAATTGGATGGTTTTGTATCGATTCCGGATGATGGAGTTATGGCCGTTTTACGAAAACTACACCATTTGGAAAATAAGTTAAACTCCAGATTAATACTCTTAAATGTGAGAAAGGAAAATTTATTCCAGTAGTAGACTCTTATATCTAACATCTCCAAAATGATTCACTTCAATAGCTATCACGGTTTAGGATTTATGAATGTTTCCGTAAGAGGGTTTTAGTTTGTAAAATTTCTGGTTGGGTAGTCTGGTACTAAATTGTCATTTCCTATTAATTGAAAACTAATTAGATGATGAGGCCTTACATTCTAGAAACTAGACTCAAAGGTATTTCCAGGGGCGAAAGACTCGTATTCATAGCCTTTACGGATTAGAAGATATGGATCCATTAAGTCGGGTTAAATCCCGAATCTGGAATTTTACGTCTTTTCATGAAATATAAAAAGTATAGATACACGTTAGTGAAACAAGAGTTAATAAGAGAAACTTAGTAGGTGTTTAATTGGATATAAACTCAGGTTGTATACTAATTGAGGGATGAAAATACTTTGGTTAAGTCATTGTGCAATGCCGCGCATATCTTAGAAATATATCTCATGATCATGTATATTATTTCTATGTATCTATTTTTCTTTTCTTATAATACTAAGTCGCGACACGTCTTTTAGGTCGCGACTAAATCGTTGGTGCTTCTTCTCTTAGTTTATTTCTCGCTCGATCATCTTCTATATACGGTGAGTTCATAGCCTCGCCTTTACTAATTTAAATGTTTTATTAAACCCCGCGAGGGAGATACATGCTTGCTTTGAAAACTCGAACACAAGTTGTTTTTGGTATACTGAACCTGATTATATGATTATTGACATTGAGTAGCTATTGCCAAAGTCCCTAATATCATGAACCGTTAATCACCTTGTAGGGGTGAACACTAGTACAATTAATAGATCTATTGGGTTGACCACCCTGTCCGAGGGCTTGACTCAAATCCTTTTGATCACCCCAACTCGTTAACGGATAATTTGTATTGAGAATCCATAGGTATGAGGCAATAATACCTACTTTAGGGGCAAACAATAATGCATATGGCATGCATTATTGTCAATGTTCGGTGTCATGAGCTCAATGTAATAAAAACCTGATATATGGCTTGTCCGTACAACAAGTCACTCGATGAATTATGCTTGTGTTCTAACTTTTATTCATATAAACTCTATGAATTCACTCAACGTTTTCGTTGACTTTTTAGCATGTTTTATCTCAGGTAATCAAGGTTAAGGACTTGGAGCACACAAGGAGGAGCT
The DNA here is from genome assembly GCA_026074375.1 of Tanacetum coccineum. Lineage (NCBI taxonomy): Eukaryota > Viridiplantae > Streptophyta > Magnoliopsida > Asterales > Asteraceae > Tanacetum > Tanacetum coccineum. The sequence continues at coordinate 4,612 of BQNB010056486.1, read as the reverse complement.
CGCGCTATTTTATTTTGCTAAATTATTTTTAAGTTCCATTCCTCAAAAATACATTTAATTATGGTTGTGGTTTTCAAAATGTGTAACTTGGATTTGGTAACGTTCTTGTAGGACACAACTTTTGCACTCTGAACTCTCTTGAATGGAATAATGATTATACGTCTCTTTCAAGTCGTTCTTTATTTACTTATGATTTTTGTGCTATGAATTAACACCCAATTATTGGTTCCGCTGCGTATTAAATTGGGGGTGTTAAACTTGTATAAATACAATGGTTATGGGCTAATACTGTTTCCCTCAGACATTCTGTCTTTTGGCAACCTCTTAAGGGGACCCCACATGGGGCCTCTTTTAAACAAGGTTTAAAAGCTCTTATTTAGTCGATTATTTTATCCAAAAATAACATCGTCATATCCAGCCCCTGAACACTAACCCAAGGGTATTAGCCTATTTTAATGAAGATTTAATGTTTGGTTTGTTTTAAACTCGATTTCTTAATTTATCATTGAAAGTTTAATTATGTTTATCGCATGATACTTGTCTACGTGTTTGAATATGCGACCTATCATTCAACTGGGTCTAGTTATGCCTAACAAGTAAACTAGATACTAGGATAGCTCTCTATATCGTGTTTTATATTACTGGACCAATAGGATCAAAAATAATGTTCTATCTTTGTCTTTAAATTATGAGCTTAGTTGGACCGGCAGGTGACCCGTAGTGTTTCAACAAGTATGTTCTTAATTAATTGATAAAGACTTGAATAGTGAACTACCAGTATATAAAATACTGTCAAACAGTAAGTGGGTAAAGTCCCGATGGGCTAGGGTTTAACAAGATCACCATTGCTTTAATCCCTAGATAGATTATAATTAAACTAAACGGATGCTTTATGCGGATACGTTAATTGTGACATGATTCAACGTGTCTAGGTCTTAGGATGATGTCCCGCCTAAGTCTTAAGAATGATATGCCGTTTCGAGATAAGAAATTATTGCACTAAACAAACAAACCAGCATATAATCGGATTTAATATGGCTAATACAGTTTTCTATCATTTGGCTTGTAACGCTCTTTTATCTTCTGATTGTTTTCTTGCGTGTTTATTGTGTTTAGAATTGATTATTGTCACCATAAAACTTGTGCCGGTCTCTCAGGCTGAAAACCCCCCATTACCATTAAAACTAGGTTTAGCATAGGTTTAGCAAGTAATTAGAATTACTTAGTTAGATAATCTTAAAATACTGATAGAATATAAGGTTAAAAACGACCTCGCTCTTAGTGTCGACACCATACTTACATACGAAACTCTACCCGATCGGGTACAATGCCCGTTTAAAAGTGTGTTTTAGGATAAGTCTGCGTAAATATAATTTAAACTTGGTTATTAATAATTGACCCTACACGACAACAATCACTCAGATATTCAACTTTTTAGTGAATTCCGAGCTTTTCACCAACGCCATAAACTCGTTTTCCACCACGGCTTCACATGTTCAATATTTCGTTATAAAACTACGTGCGTATCATGTGTAGCACTATTATTGGTTATTGATCACATTGAATTGTATAATAAGTTTATCTGAGTTTAGAATCGACTTGATCACTTGGACTCTACTAACTTAGAGCATAAGGTATCATGGTTAAAAAAGTCATGTCATTTAGGCCCCACTTAGTGCCACATCACTGCCACCTTATTTCAATACAACAACTCAAAATACCTCCTCACTCATAACATACCCATCCCATGCCATTTGGGCCCACCACCCACCATTTTATTTTCCCCCCCATTTTTTCACACAAACTAAATTTATTTCATTTAAATAAAAATACATTACGGAAATAAAAAATACAATAGGAAAATAAAAATCCATTACGGAAATAAAAAATACAATACGGAAATAAAAATACATTATGGAAATAAAAAACATACGATAAATAAAAAACTAGATTATTGTTCGGTGACTCTTGATTATATTTCGCAATTATTTGTTCTTGTTTCTTTCAGATAATGCTCGATTTAGGTTCCGACAACGTGTCGGGATTAATCGTGAGAAACTCAATTTCTTTGAACTCTATAATCGCCATTTTTTTGTTTCTTCGCCTCGTATGCGGATGTTCCTGCTTGTAATTTAAGCCTTAACTCCTTAGATACAAAATCAGATACGGCTCCGATGCACCCGATGTACTTCCCCTGCTGCTCCTCGTCGTTTCAGATTTGGTCTTTTTTGCGGGTCGAGTTTTGCCCGCAGGACAAGGTCTTACATGAGGCCTAAAAATTTCGGTGTGATGCTGTATCTAGGGTTTCGAGCCGTCACATTTGGAGGGTTAGTGACCTTTTAAAATACGCCACACGTGCTCGAGCATAAACTTTCTCCCCTTTGGATATTGAGCTGCAAAAGTAACCTTTGCATCCTCGATATGATCAGCCTCATTTTCCCCACTTTTACTTTCATGATGTTTGTAAATAGCGTTGAACTTTTGGCAATCACCGTTGATCCTAGTCCATTTACCCGTGAGCATATTTCTGGTACGATAACCTTGAGTTGTACCACTGTTGAAATCATCCATAATCTGTCTCCAAAATGAATCTTTGGTTCGGTCGGCTCTAATTTGGCCGTTCTCAGAGATTTTGATCCAACACTGAGTTAGCAAAACTTCTTCATCACATGTCCAACGCGCACACTGACGAGTCTGCTCTTCCTCCTCGTCGTCATCGACCAAATCTACCGTGGCTCATTTCGCCACTTGTTTTCCCCCACGGTTATCTTTGGGTGGTTGATGTTGTGGTTCTTTAAATCGTGGTTGAGGTTGTGATTGTTGAAAAGCTTCTGGTTGTTTTTGGAGATTTTGGAATGACGTATTTTTTTGATGTTAGAGATTTTGAAATTGATTGTTGAGTTGGTGGTTAAAAAACGCTTGTTGTTGTTGACAAAAAATTTGTTCGGGTGACGGTTGAGGCATATCATATTGCGTACCAAAACCAGGATATTGTTGGAATGATGACGAAGAAATTGAGTTTTGTGGCGATGGTGTTAGACGGGTCTTTTGAGGAGTTGTCTTGTTGGTTATGACGGGATAGGATTGGAGGGTTAGTGAAATACCCTTGCTTTCATTTGGATTTTAAGTACATTTTTTTTGTATTTTTGAGAGAAGAATTAGAAGGTTTGTATGATCTTGTGTTTAAAAGAGTGAAGTGAATGTGTATATTTATAATACAAAGGAGTGGAAAAAAATTAAAAAAATACCCCTCATTTAAAATACTAGCCGTTAAACGGTAGTATTCCTTTTTTTGTCGTGACTTGCGTCGTTTAACTGGAGAAATGGAGATGGCGAGTGAAGTGGCGATCGAGTGGCGAGTGGAGTGGTATCATGGCAATGAAGTAGTGAGTGCCACATTGGATTGGCGAAAGCCAAAAACCATGATACAGAATGCTCTTAAAGAACATGTATTATCGATTGATCATGCCTTTTTTTCTTTTAGAGATCATGTCTTGTAATGTATTTTCACCGTTGACCTAATAAAGTTTTCTTCTGGATTGTCAAGTTTTACCAAAAGTAAATTATACAACCCTGTTGGTACATGTTACTAGGGGTGGCAATTCGAGTCAGGTTCGGGTTTGCGGGTTCGGGTTGACAAGTTGGCGGGTCAGAAAACCTCAACGTGAACCTGTCCCATTTAAATAATCGGGTCAACTATGTCAACCCTAACCTGACCCATTTAACCCGTATATATATTTGGGTTGACGGGGTTAAATAGGTTACACGGGTTGAATAGGTTAAACGGGTTTCGGGTTGACCCATTTAACTCGTTTTATATACAAACGTTGGCATATTACACGGGTTAAACATGTTAAACTGATTTGTGGGTCGACCCGTTTAACCCATTTAACCCGTATAATAATATATAAGTATTTTTTACTTAAGAAAATAAATCTTAAACGGGTTGGCGGGTCGACCCGTTTAATTTATTTGTTAATACAAATAATGTCTAAAAACGTTATTTATGTTTTTTGACTCCTCTACGTTTTGAAGATGACAAAATGTAAAAACATCTACGATAAAAATAAACGTTTACACGTTATTAATCGTAAACTTCCATTTCGACGTAAATCACTTAAGGTATGTATAAACAAATCATTAAACATGATTAGTGATCAAGAAAATATTTTTTCTTAAACCTTATATTTCTACAAAAGTATTTTTACAAAACAAAAATACACAAAATGTTTTCATTTATTAAGAAATGTTTTAGTTAAATATAAAAATTCAAAATATGGTTCCCCCCCCCAAATAGAACCTTCTACACCAGATTTTACCTTCTTTACTAAAAGACAAAAATGGGACCGTCTACCTAGGGGCTCCCCCCTGATAAGCAGGACAACCCCCAGATATATATGAGACCGTTGGGACCGCCCATTGGAGACATTACATAGTCTTGGCTATAAATACTGCACTATTCTTTTGTAGATTTTAGACCTTGACTCGCTCGAACTCACCCCTCCAAAGTATATCAATAAATGGAAATAAATATAAATACACAACAAGAGATGAAATCTCGCGAGACCAATGAAACCGGAAGCAGTAAAGAGAGAGTCTCCGGGTCGTTATG